>CM049840.1:2381600-2552728 GCA_027422415.1 Schizothorax lantsangensis | reverse complement strand
TTAAGCTGAATAAAGAAATGTGAAGACAGTAAACACCGATTGCAACAAATATGGTTTGTGTGTGTTTTCCAAGTCATCTCCAGATAATATAAAACCATCTGAATAATGCAGTGCTAATTGACATAGCATTTATTACAGTTGGCTATAGATACTATCAAATATATCTTCTGCCTTATTCTGTGATAAAAATGAAAAAAAATAGTATATAAACAAATCATAAAATTGCCATTAGCAAAATATAGGAAAAATATTATACAATACAATTAATTGGTTATTGTCCAGCAGTGTATTTGATTTATCAGCCATTTAAAAGAGGTAGTAATAATAATAATAATAAAACCTGTCAATTAGACAAAGTTATTATATTTGACATTTCTGTCCCCCTCACTTCTGAAATGATTGAGAATCACGATTTTTTGTTTGTTTCAAATAGAGATCACAATTCTGAGCAGACAACTAAACAAAATAACATGTAATTTACTAAAATGTAAATTGCTGCAGTATATTTGTTTATTTTTTTTAATTATGCAAAATCTGCACCTATTCTGTGGATAAGATTTTTTTTTATAATGATCCTTACTCAAGCAGCAGAAGTTAAGTGACAGAGTGCAAATGCTTCTGGCCCATTTTGGTGTGAACTAAACATGCAAGACTAGTTTTACATGTCTCTGTTTATAACACAGGCTGTTCATCCTTTGCTGGGCCATTTAAAAAAAAAAAAAAAAAAAGCGGGCATAACTTAAGAGTATACCCACTTCTCCAGGCACCACTACACCACTGCTGACGTCAACCCGATTTTTATTCTCAACCAAAATGCAACGTCTGTCCGACGTCATGTCCAACGTGCTCGAGTGTCTGCTGCTGACACTCTGGCTCCACAATTGCTGGATCATGATTATTTGTAACTAGGGATATAATATTACATACAACAAGATTACCGTCTTAACAGCAGAGTTTAAAGGCTTTTTTTTGCAGCAGGTCTGTGCATGCATGTATATGTAAATAGATTAAATTTACAAAAACATTTACTTTTACATACATTGAAATAGCAGTACTGATTGCTGTTAGTGTTGTAAAAGAAAAAAAAATTACACTATGATCGTAATGTGAAATGTTATATTGGTTATTTTGTTTATCTCAAACACCAGTTATTGAACATTATTATTAAACAATTGAAAAGTGAGACAGAAACTATTATTTTCATAAATGCTTTTTATTTGTCAACACAGAATTGTTGCTAGTGTGCCATGACACATTGACTGAAAAAAAGTCATCTATTTGTATATATTTTATTCTATGAACATTTCCATGCACTGCTGTATCTTAAGACGAGCGGGACTTTTATTTTGGTGTTGTGCTGTGAAGTCACAAGGCTGCGTCGCGCTCCTGCATCTGTTGTGATTCGGCTGAAGACAGGTTTGTGGTTTTAAGCATTTCGTGTTTAAATCAATGCTCCCCATACGGGCTATTTTTGTTTTACAAGTGATGTAAAATGGCTTAATTATTATTGCATGTAACATCGCGATGCTTTATTTGACATGTTTTAGCCTTTATGTGAAGAAAAGGCGCATCCACAGACGACTTACAGAGAAGACGCGAATCCGTTTATAGTAGCCTAAACACCAATTCAGTCACTGGTAAGTAACTTCGAGATGGAGAAACTGGGCTTTTCGAAACTTCGAGGGAACTGTACCAAATGCACCGCAAAATGATTCATTCACCGCACACTGACGACCTCTGCTGCTCAAAACCCTGTTTAATTAGCAGAACAAACTAATTAACGCATGCAATGCATGGCATGCATGCACATGCAATTAACACAGACAAACACATGCAATGACAACTTTAACAAACCAACTGCAAATGTTTTTAGTTAAAGTGGCAAATGGATTCTACAAATGAATATAAATGCCTAATGTAAACCACAACTGTCCAGACTACTGAACTAGGAGCTGATTGATACGCACCAGAGATTTAGCCTCGTTCAGACTGTCAGCCCAAATCTGATTTTGTGCTTATCCGGATGAAATCTGATTTGAATGACTGACTGCCCACACAGTGTATCGCAACTGTTCATATCCGATTTGTGTGGCCTGTAGCACGAAGCCTGTTTCAGTTTTTACCCAGGTAAGTTCACATTTAGTTTGAGCAAACTTGAGTTTTCGGGCTCAAGAAGATGGGTTGGTTTGTCACCATGGTAACTTGGGCTACCTTGCACCGGAGCAGGTTTTATTCTGGGTTAGAGATCGTGAACCCTAACCTGACCAATCAGCTGTGAGCAAAGTGAAATACATCTGATGCAATGAAGCCTCTCCCCCGTATCTCTCGCTCCAAATTAAAGCAGTTTACAGTCAAAGAAGAGACAAAATTGCCTTTTGCTGCTAATTATTTTATTATATTAATATCATATGAATTATATAATATATTTAAAAATATATGAACTGGTAATTAATATAAAATTTGCATTTGAATTCATTTCAATATATACATTGCCTATAAATAAGTTTCAATAAAGCTTTTAAAATAACTAAACGTTATGTATTTTCTTCGAGCTCTATGTGAAACTACTTAAACTTAAATTCAGCTGATTCTTTTGCATTGTCGGATATTCTTTCTGCTGCCTTCTCAAACGTTTGCTGAAGCATCTGTTTATTCTTGCCTTGTAAATGCATTTAAATTAATTATATTTTTAATAACAACATCTCTTAATCTTCAGCAGAGAAGTGAATTGCGCCGAAGTGAATCAAACGGACGCTCTCCACGCTCTGTGTGATTGGCTGTTTGCTGCAGGTGTCACACTTTCAGGTGCACGCGCGTTGACAGAACATTTATATAAAGCTTTGTGAGCCCACTGAACCTGGGGGCTGTTTCATAAAACAAGTTTACCAAATAAACCAGGTTTATTTCAGTTAGTCTGACTTATTGTCAATTGATTCGGTTCAAAATAAGTCAGACTAACTGAAATAAGCCTGGCTTATTTGGTAAACTTGTTTTATGAAACAGGCCCCAGATCTAAACCAGGGGCCTGTACCATGATGGTAGATGAACAAATTCAGAGTTATAGGATAAGTTTTGAGTTGACAAAACCAAACCACTCCAATCTGGCTTTGTTGGTACTATAAAGCTGATCATCAACTTTCTCTGTCAACTCAGGCTTGATCCTGAGTTAATGGAGCGCGTGCACATGAATGTGTGACATCAGCGGTGAACAGCCAATCACAACACAGAGCAAGTGTGACTCACTTCTCGCGAGAGAGCCAGCGAGATTCAAAACTCTTTTGTTAAAGGTTAAGAGATTAAAGAATATGAGGAATTTAAACACATTTCCACTGAAGTACTTGTCCATGAAAGAGGACAAATAAAGGAAATTATCTTGCTCTATCAGTGCAGTCACAAGTGAAACTTGTGAAGTTAGTTTATATAGTTAATAATATATAGCGATAGAGACTTGAACATGTAAGGTCAGATGTAGCCATTTTTAAAGTGTTATCTATTGATTCTTCCACTTATTTATATTTCATATGATCTGAATTAATATTCATTTAAAATAAATGCTTTATAATAATTGTTAAACTAAAAGTGCTTGTGTGTAATGGAGTAATAATAATATAAATAATATAATATATAAAGCCAGACTATTTTGTCGTATTTTTTTTTTTTTTTAAGGTACTACTTAGTGAGCGTTCATTTGTAGGAAGAGAATCTGGGGGAGTGACTTTTTTGTGTGTCAGACATGTGTCACTTTGCTCACATCTGATTGGTCCAATTTCAGTTTGAGATCTCTAACTCAGAACATAACCTGCCCCGGAGCAGGTTAGCTGTGGAATGTAAGTTACTATGGCAATGAACGCAGCTAAAAGCCAAGCTACTTTCATGGTACCTAAAACCCAGGATTGGCGCAAACTAAACTGAAACTTACCTGGCTAGCCAGCTAAACCGGCTTCATGGTACAGGCCCCTGGCTTATTTGGTAAACTTGTTTTATGAAACAGGCCCCTGATGTTGTCTTGCGACATGACAACATGTTGCCGTCATGATTATTCGTCTTGTGAGGCAGCGGTAGAAACGCAGGAAGCTGGAATTTGCAACTTTATTCCGTGCTGCCGTGCCGTCTCCGCTGGTTTCAACACTCAAAGAGGTGTGCATACTTGCAGTATATTGTCTTTTCAGCTTGACAACACAAGCTTGTTTTTACAAAGACGTTTATCATGTTTTCTACAAAAACGTCTTATTTTTTCTGTTTTACGAGGCGTGAGGGCGTGAAAAAGCTATGCTAAATCCGATCTGACCGGTCAGACTGAAATGGATTTCCAGAAATGCGATTTGAATAGGATTCCAAACAACATACGAATGTAGCTTGAAACGGATTTGCACAAATTGGATTGCATGTAGTTTGTTGCAATTCAGACTATCTAAATATGATCGGATTTCAATTTGCACAAAAATTGGATTTGGGCTGATAGTCTGAACGAGGCTTTAGTTTGGATTTCTTTTTCTTTCTGTTAATTATTGTCATCTTAATCATGACAGAGTGTCCAAACACAGAAAGTAAAACTACTGAGATCCATGTGACAAAGATGGCGTCTATTAAAGAGGAGAGTGAAGACATTAAGATTGAAGATGCAATCGGCGTGAAACAAGAAGATACTGAGGAACAAACAGGTTGGTTTTTATTCTCAAAGCTGAACGCACTCATTTGATCCTTATTAAAATGTTTCATTCTACAGAAATGAATGATTATTGAAAATTATCATATGAGTGTTTTTTTTAATTAAAAAGTGGTTTTATTTGACATGGAGCGGGTGGCCTCATGTGGACAGACATGTTGAGATCACATGACCAGACAAATACTAATGCTGCCTCTGAGTACAGCTGAGAGGATCCTACTGCCAGTTTAAGCATTTGTTATTGTGACATCACACATTAATTTAGGAAAAAAAAATAATACATTAGTAGCCCAAACAAAACAAAACAGTCTTAAATAATTCACTCGGCCCTCCAATGCCTTGCATTGTCAAAATGCGGTCAAATAGATAGGACTTTTAAGCCATACAAATGCTTGTCCACAAATGCCAGCATATTTTTTTAAGCTATTATCCAAGATAATATTGTGTTGCATGTTGCCAAAAAATGTAACAGCACTAGATGAGAGAGATAACTTTTAGCACATTTTCTGTGCACAGATGGTGCTTAAAATCTGACTGAAATTACATATAATAGTAAATAGTTTCTTTGCAGAACTGAACAGTGACACTGTGAAACAGAGAACTGAATTGTGAGATGTTACTTTTTTGATACAAGCTTCGAAGCCTTGGTGCCAAATATCACATCACTAGTAGCAGGTATTTGCTCAACATGAGCAACGAAGTACACAAGTCCATATGACGGGTCTAAAAATCTGAAGTGAAATCCCTTTGGTACCCTAAAGCCCGATTCGGACGGTAATTGTTTCTCATATGGACGTCTGTAAAAATAAATTTACATATCACCACAGTGATAAAACTCATGGATTCGGATGGCGATTTATTCACAGTGGAGGAGCGAGTTTCTATGATCCTGCGCACCCGGGAACGGACGGTAATCGGACGGTAATTGTTTCTCAGGGCGACGTAAGTGATTTTCACCATATACAGGGGGTAGTTGGTGATTTAATTGCCGTCCGAATCCAGGATGTCGGTGTTTATCTCTCACCACCCCCGTGAAAATCCCCGGCTGAATTACCTACTGTTTTTTTGACAAACACCCTCGTGTGGTAATTTAATTGCCGTCCGAATCCACATCTCTGAGTTTACGAGAAGAAATCGAGTCAAAATTCAGTGTTTAATCCCTTTTTGAGCTCTCACGAACACCATAACGTTGTACTTCGGTGTAATTTACATATTATTTCTGAAATGCTGGAAAGTATTTAAAAGAACAATACTTCATGACTGCTCAACCACAGCGACTGGGAGCAGAAAAAGAAGAAAAGCACAAACTTTCAAATGGGTCTTTATTATGGCAGCAGCAGGTATGCAATACAGTTTTAAAATGTGTATTATAAACCGATATATATCGCGAGATATATATATATATATATATAATTATATACAACTATAGCGTGTCTATTTTCCTATTTTTAAACAGGAGATTTAAATAATCAAATAATAAATATTATAAAATATGCTTGGAATAATTAAAATACATTTTACATAAGTATTTTTAAATACGTTTTTACACAATATAAGAATACATTTGTAAATAAAATTAATTTTATTTACAGCAGACAATCATGTGATTGGCCACGTGAGCATGTGTTCCCGGGTGCGCAGGATCACAGAACTCTCTCCTCCATTGTGAATAAATCGCCATCCGAATCCATGAGTTTTATCACTGTGGTGATATGTAAATTTATTTTTACAGACGTCCATATGAGAAACAATTACCGTCCGAATCGGGCTTTTGAAACTGTTTCAAATATTGCAATCAAGAAGCCAGCAGTGAATGTCAAGAAAACACAAGAAAAAAATGTCAAGAGAAAAAAAAAATCTGAGTCCAATCCATCTCTAATCAAACACACCTGCATGTAATTTTCAAGCAGTCCTGAAGATATAGGGCAGACATCCTCAAATCTGTCCCACTCCTGCAGAGTTTAGCTCTAACCCTAATCAAACACACCTGAGCATTTTAATCAGAGTCTTCAAGATCATTAGAAAATCACAGGTAGGTGAGTTTGGTCAGGGTTGGAGCTAAACCCCTCCAGGGAAAGATTTGAGGAACCCTGATATAGGGGCTGTTTACACCTGGTCACTTCATACGTTTTGTCTGATCGTGAAGAGACCAGGTGTAAATGCCCTCCGAAACACATTCGAGACAGATATAAATCCGATCGCTCAAACCACTTCAGGAGGTGGTCTCTCTTCAACAAGCCGATGCGCAAACTGCCACGAATGAAACTGAATAAGATGCAGATGGTCAACACAATTTTCATTAACAGTAGTAAGACAAAAGCCCTATTCGGACGGTAATTGTTTCTCGTGGGGACGTAAGTGATTTTCACCATATACAGGGGGTAGTTGGTGATTTAATTGCCGTCCGAATCCAGGATGTCGGTGTTTTTCTCTCACCACCCCCGTGAAAATCCCTGGCCGAATTACCTACTGTTTTTTGACAAACACCGAGGTCGTGTGGTAATTTAATTGCCGTCCGAATCCACATCTCTGAGTTTACGAGAAGAAATTGATTCAAAATTCAGTGTTTAATCTCTTTTTGAGCACTCCCGAACACCGTAACTTTGTAATTCGGTGTAATTTACATATTATTTCTGAAATGCTGGAAAGTATAAAGAACAATACTTCATGACTGCTCAACCACAGCGACTAGGAGCAGAAAAAGAAGAAAAGCACATAAACTTCCAAATGGGTCTTTATTATGGCAGCAGCAGGTATGCAATACAATTTTAAAATGTGTATTATAAACAGATATTTATCGCGTATAATTATATACAACTATAGCGCGTCTATTTTCCTATTTTTAAACAGGAGATTTAAATAATCAAATAATAAATATTATAAAATATGCTTGGAATAATAAGAATACATTTTACATAATAAGTATTTTAAAATACATTTTACACAATAATAAGAATACATTTGTAAATAAAATTCATTTTATTTACAGCAGACAATCCTGTGACTGGTCACGTGAGCAGCGAGTTCCCGGGTGCGCAGGATCACAGAACTCGCTCCACCACTGTGAATAAATCGCCATCCGAATCCATGAGTTTTATCACTGAGGTGATATGTCAATTTATTTTTACAGACGTCCATATGAGAAACAATTACCGTCCGAATCGGGCTAAACTTATCTTTCCAATTCTGATGCTGCACTCTCTCCTATTGCAGTCTTTAATCTTGAAATGAGCTGATAATTAATAAAATGTAGCGCTTATCTTTTGATTTCGTTGACTTGAACTAAATATAGTGCGGGAATCGAAGATCGGATTTATATCCGTTTTGCGAAGACGCATTTATGTGGCCAAGTGTAAATGTAAATGTTTTAACAAATCAGATAGATATCTGATCAGCGAAAACGCATGAAATGTCCAGGTGTAAACAGGTCCATAGGCTGTGTGGATGGAGCTAAACTCATCCCTAAATCCCTCATGCTCTTTAAACACAATGGCCTGGTTTCACAGACAGGGCTTAGATTAAAGCCAGGATTTACCGGGAGAATAAGTATCAACTGTATGCAAACTACATTTGGTTTTTGTAGTCGCAGTGAGATTCCTGTATCTCCAGAATCGAAAATTTGGCAAAGATTTTGCTAAAAAAATATATCAATCTCTGTGTAATTTTTTTTTTTTCTAAAGTCAGTTTAAACCACTGTAATTTGGCTCCAAATCTGATATGAAAATTGTCATTTTGACCCCCCTCTACAAAATACAGTATTAAGCCCGATTCGGACGGTAATTGTTTCTCATATGGACGTCTGTAAAAATAAATTTACATATCACCTCAGTGATAAAACTCATGGATTCGGATGGTGATTTATTCACAGTGGAGGAGCGAGTTCTGTGATCCTGCGCACCCGGGAACGCGCTGCTCACGTGGCCAATCACATGATTGTCTATTTACAAATGTATTCTTATTATTGTGTAAAATGTATTTAAAAACGCTTATTATTATGTAAAATTTATTTTTATTATTCCAAGCATATTTTATAAAATATATTATATGATTATTTAAATCTCTGTTTAAAAATAGGAAAATAGAGGCGCTATAGTTGTATATAATTATACGCTATATATATCTGTTTATAATACACATTTTAAAATTGTATTGCATACCTGCTGCTGCCATAATAAAGACCCATTTGAAAGTTTATGTGCTTTTCTTCTTTTTCTGCTCCTAGTCGCTGTGGTTGAGCAGTCATGAAGTATTGTTCTTTATACTTTCCAGCATTTCAGAAATAATATGTAAATTACACCGAAGTACAACGTTACGGTGTTCGGGAGTGCTCAAAAAGAGATTAAACACTGAATTTTGAATCGATTTCTTCTCTTAAACTCAGAGATGTGGATTCGGACGGCAATTAAATTACCACACGACCTCGGTGTTTGTCAAAAAACAGTAGGTAATTCGGCCGGGGATTTTCACGGGGGTGGTGAGAGATAAACACCGACATCCTGGATTCGGACGGCAATTAAATCACCGACTACCCCCTGTATATGGTGAAAATCACTTACGTCCCCCTGAGAAACAATTACCGTCCGAATAGGGCTTAAGTCAGTAAATATTTATCCATGACATTTAATATTTTGACATTCATCACTGTTTATGTTTGGCCTTCTTCAGAAAAAAAAAGGATAAAATCAAACATTTAAGCCAGGGTTGGTGTGACATGGAATGACCATTTTGAATCGTTTAATCAAAAACTTGATTGAAAGATGTGCTGGTGTCTATTAGGTGCTCTAGCCATTGCATTTTAAATAATCTAGAGCTTATTTGTTGACAACATTTCTAATGTGAAAGAAGGCTGTTCTATAAATGATGGAAATGTTATCAAAGAACGAATTGCTCTCAGCACAACAACCAGGGGTGTATTCCAGAAAGCAAGGTTAACTTACCATCTGCTAAACCCTGAATTCTCGGTTGATTAACCAAAAAACTTGCTTACTTGAGGTATGCTGGTTCCAAAAACGCATCAGGGAGTAAGTTCATTCAACCCAGAGTTTGTTCCTGGTTAACACGCAAGAAATTCTCAACAGAGCGATGAATTGATGAATCACTATGGAAACATACGCTAAGAAAAAGCATGCCATACTGTTTCTTTCTTCTTCTGTTCAAAGGCCATTTGCATACTTAGTGCATATCGCCATCTAACAGATGGTTGTGCAATCATTTTTCTTTTTTTTTCCGTTTAATCTTTAATCCTTGAATTATATTGTTTGTTTGATGTTGCATAAGCGTTGCTGTTTTGCGTTGCATTCATATTTTGGGTCCACCTGAATGCCTGTATATACAGTATGCATGTCATTAAGTTGTGTACTGAATATGGTTCAATCTGTTTTTGTACTTCAAGCCACGTTAAGCATTTTTCACGTTAAGCGTTTGTCCTGCAAGAAGCTGTGTGGGATGCTGAAGACCAAGCGGTTGCCGTGGTAACGAACAACGATGCTTTGTGCTTTTGAAATGAGATGGCTTACTGTACGAAGCATGTGATGCATGAAAGGGACAACTAATAAAACTAATAGATCAATGAAATAGACATCTATAAATTAAGTTTATATGCGTAATGGCTTTCATTTCATAAAATGCTTGTATTTCTTAACTGAAATATTAGTCTGGAATGTTTGAAGCCATAACTATCTGGCAGAGTAACTTGCTGGTACGTGCTACAAATTATCAAAAGACTACATGCAGATATTTTATCTGAAATCGTCATTTAAAGATAGATTATACAATTTTAGATTACAGAACAAGCCATGTTTGCGGTGTTCCTGCATGGCTTTGACCAGCAGATGTCGCTAGCGTGCCGTCACTCTTGCATTGCGCATGTGTAGAGGAAGTCTTTTTTTTTTTTTTTTAAAGGAGTAACGTTAAGTCATTATTACGAGAAACTAAGTCATTATTACGAGAAACTAAGTCATTATTACGAGAAAATAAGTCATTATTACGAGAAAATAAGTCATTATTATGAGAAAGTTTCTCATTATTACGAGAAACTAAGTCATTATTACGATAAACTAAGTCATTATTACGAGAAACTAAGTCATTATTACGAGAAACTAAGTCATTATTACGAGAAACTAAGTCATTATTATTATGAGAAACTAAGTCATTATTACGAGAAACTAAGTCATTATTACGAGAAACTAAGTCATTATTACGAGAAACTAAGTCATTATTATTATGAGAAACTAAGTCATTATTACGAGAAACTAAGTCATTATTACGAGAAACTAAGTCATTATTACGAGAAACTAAGTCATTATTACGAGAAAATAAGTCATTATTACGAGAAACTAAGTCATTATTATTATGAGAAAGTTTCTCATTATTACGAGAAAATAAGTCATTATTATGAGAAAATAAGTCATTATTATGAGAAAGTATCTCATTATTATGACTTACAGAATTATATTTTTTCTTAAGGTGGCGGGAACGGGCTTCCATATATATGTGTGTGTGTGTTAGAGATGTAACGATTCGATTCACGATTTTTTTTTTTTAAGACAAATTATAAATGAAATGTGTCCTTTTATTATTGCTTGGACACAATGCTGCACGTTTCTTTGTGGAAATTGAAATATAACACTATAATAATATACTAATATAGCACTTGCATATTATTGCTCTTTTGTTGGTTTTGATTGCTTCTGTTCTCCTCATTTGTAAGTCGATTTGGATAATAGCGTCTGCTAAATGACTAAATGAAAATATAATGTAAATGTAAATAACAAAACTAAATTAAAATTAAAACAAACCCCAAATCAAATAAACAAGTAACACAAATAAAAGAAATCTCTTCATATAAACAAAATAAGGCTTTGTCTGTGCTCCTTACATTTAAAATTAGAGGCAACCACTGCATTTTAATCATGATCCAAACAAAGATGCTGCATACATGCAACATGAGCAGTTATGAATCTAAATTAGACTGTATCATTTCAAAATTTGAAGCAAAAACAGAATTGTCTGACTTAAGTTTTGTGAAAATATACATTAAAATATCAGCATGAAACAGAAACATTCATATAAACTCCTACCCCTAATTGTATTGCGATTTGTTTAGCATCTCAACCGATTTGCACATATCACATATTTGAATCGATTTTCAACCGGCTCGCGGTTCATTGTTACATCCCTAATGTATATAAAGTAAATTACAGAACTTTATTGTAATAATATATAATATTGTGTGCAATCTATCATGCCCACTGGAGTTTTGTCAATAGTTCACGCATGCACTGATAGCTCTGAAGTGAACTAACCCTAAAACAGAACCTACTCCTTTTTGATGTTTTACATGTCTAAACATTTTTTTGTCTGTTGCTTTGTGCCCATTAAACTGGAAACTTGTATTTGTCTCTTCACCTTAGACCTGATGCCGCTGAAAGAGGAGAGTGAAGTACTAGATGAAATGAAAGAAAAAGATCAGTGTAAGAAACATCATGATATCGTAACTGAAGAAATATCTAAAAAGACTTCCTCACAAAAAAGTAATTTCATCTGCCAACAGTGCGAAAAGTGTTTCGCTACAAAAGCAAACCTGAAACGCCACATGGATATTCACACTGGAAAGAAGCCTTACACCTGCCAGCAGTGTGGAAAGTGTTTCAATAAGAAAGGAACCCTTAAAGACCACATGAGCATTCATACTGGAGAAAAGCCCTACACGTGCCCTCAGTGTGGAAACTGTTTCACCCAGCAAGGAAACTTTAACAGGCACATGAGAGTTCACACTGGAGAGAAGCCTTACACCTGCAAACTGTGTGGAAGGAGCTTTACCACAAAACTAAACCTTGAGTATCACATGAACAGTCACACTGGTGAGACACCATTTAAATGTGATCAGTGTGGAAGGAGCTTCAGATATAAGGTAACCCTTAAAAGGCACATGAAGATTCACTTAAGAGAGAGCAGTTTTATGTGTCATCAGTGTGGAATGAGTTTCTCAGACAGCCAAAACCTTAAGAATCATGTGATAACCCACACTGGAGAGAAACCTTTCATGTGCCTTCAATGTGGGAAGACTTGCTCAAACAATACAAACCTTGGTGTTCACATGAGAATTCACACTGGAGAGAAGCCTTTCACCTGCCCTCAGTGTGGAAAGAGCTTCAGATTTATAGGAAACTTTCAGACTCACATCAGAGTTCACACAGGAGAGAGGCCTTTCACCTGCCCTTATTGTGGAAAGAGCTTCAGATTTATAGGAAACTTTCAGACTCACATGAGAGTTCACACTGGAGAGAAGCCTTACACGTGTCTTGAGTGTGACGAGAGTTTCACATATCAGAGAGACCTGAAACGTCATCTGCTAACTCACTCTGGAAAGGAAGTCTAGTGTTCCTCTGTGGCAAGAGGTTTACAAAGTAGAGCAATTTCAAAAATCACCCGCACATTCAGTCTGGAGAAAGGCAAATTTCTTGTGAAATAAAATTTGTCATCACACAGAAACACCTGAAAAGTAATGCACACGCGAGACCCTATTTGTGTTCTTTAGCCCTATTCGGATGGGACAAATTTTCTAAACAACGTTTGAGTTACAGGTCTTATCACCCGACGTCTGTGATTACAAGTGCTGATTCGGATGAGACTAACATCTGTTTATTACAGAGGCGAGAGGGTGTGTAAAACTAGTCCCGTCCGAATAGGGCTTTTGTGTGAAAAGACTTAAATGGCTCTACAATTTAAATGGTACCAGAAAATACTAGTGATGGCATGAAATTTCAGCAAGTTTCAAATATTGAATAGTTGTTAGAGATGCTCTTTAATTTTGATTGTATAGAGATCATTGATAGGTCTTTGATTCCAAGATACTAAACTTAAATCAAATATCAAATTATTAGATATACTCTTTGTTTTTGTGAAATGGCAATGTAAAAGAAAACATTATTAATAAAAGGACATAAACTGAATGAAAGAATGAACATTGCATTGGGTTATTTTAGTGAGCGAGTGCACACATAAGCACATGTTGTCAGTCTGGACTTTAATATGGCTACTATTGGGGCTCATCTGATGGTTCCAGGTGTGGGTTTTGCAATACCTAAACATTCCAGCAGTCCTACTGCTGATCCTAGGTATTTCTAGCATATTTCACAAAGTCATCACTGAGTAGTTTTCATATTAATCTATAGTGCATTCAGAAAATATTCACCAATATTTTTTTTCACCTTTTATATGTTGCAACCCTTTGCTTAAATGTTTAAATCCCTAATCAGCAATGACTGGAGGTCTTGAAACCAAATCGTCTACAGCAGTGGTTTGCTATCTTGTGCACATTTTGTATGATCTTGATGTAAGCTGCAAATGGTAACCAGTGCTGAGAGATAAACACAGGTGTGATTTGGGCTCATTGAAGACCTGCCATGCTACTGCATTCTGAATCACATCCAGCTCATCTAAAAAGGTGCCTAGTTGACCTGGATGGTGATATATTACAATCAGTGTTTGAAATGAACTTCACTCACCCACCATTTTGGCTACTAAATTTTGAAGTTACCGGCCATTCATATCTTCTACTATCCAAAAATAAATAAAAAACAGAAATAAATTAGATTAACTACATCACAGCTTTATATATAACTATATTTATTTTAAAACACGAATTTCATATTATTCAAACAAAATCCTGTCACCCTGTCATATCCCTCTTCCTCTTTCATCTTCATCCTTTTCACCAAAAATGTCTTTGTGAGCAAATCAATACAGTACAAAGAACATCAAACAAAACAAACTTGTGGACTAAAAGAAATACAGTAGGGTCTGCTAAAATTGGTCTTTTCTGTTAACCCTCAGAAGAAATGATTGATTGAGTCAGTGTGGAAGAACTTGACTGGTCTGCAGAAAGCCAAGTCCTAATCCCAGCTGAACACCTCTGGTGTGACTTTAAATGCAGACCTTGAGCCTAAAACTCATCACTAAACACCAATGACTTGTACATACACTATATGGACAAAAGTATTGGGACACCCCCTTCTTTAGAACAAAAAAAGGCACTTCCAAAACTGTGGCAACGAAGATGGAAACATAATTCATTTATTTAAAAATTGTATTTCAGTTTTGGAAGTGTCTAAAATGACTGTACCAATGTGTACAAGTCATTGGTGTTTAGTGATGAGTTTTAGGCTCAAGGTCTGCATTTAAAGTCACACCAGAGGTGTTCAGCTGGGATTAGGACTTGGCTTTCTGCAGACCAGTCAAGTTCTTCCACACTGACTCAATCAATAATTTATTTTTGAACCTTGCCTTATACACAGAGACATTGACATGTTAGAATAGAAATGAGTCCTGTCCAAACTGTTGCTATAAAATTAGAAGCAAACAATTCCCTAGAATATCATTATATGCTTAAAAATTAAGATTTGTACTCATGGAAATTACTAAAGTAGTCAAACCTGTTCATTAGATGGGGGTCACCCAATACTTTTGGCAATATAGTGTATGTAACCTCGATTCCCTGAAAGGAGGGAACGAGACACTGCGTAGCTAACGCTTGGGGGTTATCCCCCTTCTCCAAAATATTGAAGCCTGATTGCATCGCGCCAGTAAATGTTACCGGCCAATGACGCTCAAGTGCTTGTACTGGGGCGGAGCCACCCGCTATATAGGATGGCACCCAGCGTCATTACCTCAGAATGTTCGGGTAGGAGACTACGGGTACAGAACGGGTAGGAGACTCTGAGGATTATAACACAGCAATGCACGCAGTATCTCGTTCCCTCCTTTCAGGGAACCGAGGTCACATATGACATCATCACGCTGCTGAAGCGGGGTGGTCTGCATGCAAACTGAAGCATAGACCCGCTCAAGACCGTATTCAGCACCCATTCTGACATTCCTGGAAGCGCGCGCTTCCAAATGATGAGAAAGGGGTTTAAGCGCCTCGTGACATGTCCGGGACGGCTCGCTGTCTGACGACGGGGAACCGCCCACCGCCTTAGGGGCATCGTTGATGTCTTTCGCACTGACAGGTCCACCGGCATGAGCCGGGGGAGCACTCGTGCTTAGACTGAGAGAAAGAAACCCCTAGTACAGAGCGCCGTTCGAAAACGGGACTCTGTTTATAACGAGCAATTGGGAACGATCGTGAGGGGAAAAAGAGCTCTTTTGCTGAATAGTATTTGGCTTGTGTTTTTGCGCTAACTATATTGGCAACAAACAGACACATTTCCCCCTGTCGCCTGCAACATGTGAGGGGACAGGCAGGTGAAACACAGCAAGACGAACTCTCTTGCAAAGCGGCTCGTCGTCCGTCTCTCCGGGGTGGCCACTTCCCCCTCTGACCACCCCTGTCAGGAACGCGGCTGTGGATCTGGCAACGTATTCGAAGGACGGGGTCCCATCTTCTTCAGGTAACGGAACTGCCTCTGTTTCGGTCTCACGGCTGGCTCCGGAGCCACCCTCGCTTCCAAAGAAGGAGTAGGCGGCGGTCTTTCACGCCATTTCGAACGTGGTGGAGGTGCAGTGAACCGATCTCTCTAGGGGAGGAAGTGACTCATCGCCTTTGACTGATTCTTGTCCTCCACAAACGTCTCCGAAAACAAGCCCAATGCCGAATGAATAAGCCGAGTGGAGATATGGGCGCGTCCAACAGCTGAGCCTTCTCCGATTCCCTCATGCCAGTCAAACATCAGCCAAAGATGTCGCTGCAGCGTGACGAGACTGCCCATACAGCGGCCGATCCCCTGTGCTGTTTTCTTCGTGGCTCTGAGCGCCAAGTCAGTGGCCGAACGCAGCTTTTTGAAAGCTGCAGAATCTGGCCCCTCCTCATCCAGCGTTTGCAGCATCTTGGCTTGGAAAGCCTGGAGAGCGGCCATAGTGTGGATCGCGGATGCTGCTTGGCCAGCTGCCATATAAGCCTTTTCCGAGATATGACTCGTGGTGCGCCACGGCTTCAATGCGTAAAGGACAAGGGCGCAAGCCTAAGCTGAACAACCGTGATCTCCGATCCCTCAGGCGGCACTGCATCAAGAATCCTCATTCATCTATAAGCGATATCACCACATGGGCTCAGAACTACTTTGGCAAACCTTTGTCAAGTACCACAATACGTAGTTACATCCACAAATGCCAGTTAAAACTGTACTGTGCCAAAAGGAAGCCCTATGTTAACAGTGTCCAGAAGCGCCGTCGACTTCTCTGGGCTCGGAGGCATCTGGGATGGACCATCACACAGTGGAAACGTGTACTGTGGTCAGATGAATCAGTATTTCAGGTATTTTTTGGGAGGAATGGACGCCGTGTGCTCCGGACCAAAGAAGAAAAGGATCATCCAGACTGTTACCAGCAACAAGTCCAAAAGCCAGGGTCTGTCATGGTATGGGGTTGTGTCAGTGCCCTTGGCAAAGGTAACTTGCACTTCTGTGATGGCACCATTAATGCTGAAAAGTACATAGAGATTTTGGAGCACAATATGCTGCCTTCAAGAAGACATCTTTTCCAGGGACGTCCATGCATATTTCAACAAGACAATGCAAAACCACATTCTGCACACATTACAAAGTCCTGGCTGCGGAGGAAGAGGGTACGGGTACTTGACTGGCCTGCCTGCAGTCCCGACCTGTCTCCAATAGAGAATGTGTGGCGCATTTTGAAGCGCAAAATGCGACAACGAAGACCCCGTACTGTTGCCCACCTTAAGAGTTGTTTGCAGGAAGAATGGGACAAAATTACACCTGAAACACTTCATCACTTGGTGTCTTCAGTCCCTAAACGTCTTTTAAGTGTTGTGAAAAGGAATGACAGCATTACAAAGTGGTAAATGCTTTACTGTCCCAACTTTTTTTGGAATGTGTTGCAGGTCTGAATGACAGGAAAGGATGTATATTTACAAATGACATGAAGTTGACCAGACAAAACATGAAATATTTTGTGTTCATATTGTCTGCAATGAAATACAAGTCAAAGTAAATTTAGAAATCACTACTTTCTTTTTTTATTTGCGTTTTCCATACTGTCCCAACTTTTTCTGATTTGGAGTTGTACATACAGTACATACACAAACATAGGCAATGAACTGTTGCAATCTGAGAATGATTACAATCTAGCACTGTTCTACTATTTCCACACGATTTTACCCGTGTCGATCATCAAGAGGAGAACTATTATCCTTACTTTAGAGATAGATACGACCAGTTCAGCCACTTTATAGAGATTTTGTTCGATACTTGCTTTTAAGTTGAAATGACACTGTGTGGCATGAAGGAATTCCGCGCGTCGTTGCGTGACGTCACTCTGGGGATGTCCTTCTGTTGTTGGCTCTGGGCTGTGATGACGCTCTTGAGTTCCTTTCGCGTAGCTTCAGACTTTCAAGGGTTTCTTCAGAGATGTGACTAAGTATTTGTAGTGTTGTTCAAACTCGGCCAGATGTTAAGGCTGCAAGCTCGTTTGGAGTAGCTCCAAGTTTCAAAGAAACGCGCGATTTCGAGCAGAGAGAGAGAAGAGAGAGCTGGGAGTCAGTATTTTAGACCGTGGTTTTCGGTCCCTCCCACTCGATGCTCTTCCAATGAAATAGTTCCTGGGGGCGGAGCCCCGCCCACATGGATCAATCTTCCGTGCGTAAATTTATCTGCTTAGTTATTTTGTCACATGAAGAAAATATCCTGGCAGATTTCTATATGTGTTATAATCATACAGTAGGATCAGAAGAGTCAACTTCCACTTACACCAACTTGTTGTTTGTGAAATCAGCTATTATTCAAGACCAAACAACAGGTATTTGGCATACACAAAGTGCCCATATTACTTTTTACCTACTACATGGGTTAAGGCATAGATTAAACTATGCTAAATTCTAAATAATCGCACCACGCATATGAATTAAACACAGGAAAAAGTTATGTCACAGATTGAGAAGATATCATTGGTTACAATAACACAGAAAGCTTAATTTCATTTCATAAACTACAACCAGCAATATATATTTATTGTCTGTATCTATAATATATATATATATCTTGCTTCTGATAGCAGCAATGATTATTATTAATTGTCCTTTTGGAACACTTTATAAACGTTTTGAGTCCTTTTAGCAAAGTCAATAACAGTTCGGGTGTTTCAGTTTTGGAATGTGAGAGAAACGGGAGGTCAGGAAAGTCACTGTCAAGGTCATGAGAATGTCACGTTTGTGGAGATCTGGTCTTTCTTAGCTGAACGTCTGTCGTAAAAACGTCTTTTCTCGTTGATAAAAATCATTGACTTATTGCGTTAAACGATCAGGAGATATCATAAAGTTTGTCGCTGGACCATTGCCAGATGTTTACCTCAAAGCTCTCCTATTTTTAGAGGTTTCCTTACGATAATAACCCAAAAGCATGGCAGGAAATTGGCCAGCCAGTTGGGTGAGGTGCTGTTCGTCTGTCAATTTTATGACTTGCAGATAGAGACGAAAGTTTCTTTAAGCCTAAGGAATTTTGTGGTTGCACTTAGTGTGTGTCTGTCCTTCCTCTCCACCAAGGCATTACAATATACAGTGGCGGGCCGTGCATTTCACACCTAGGCCTTCAGTGGCATCCTACATGATTAATCCACCTCTTAATACCATCATGATGATGCCACAGCTATAGAAACCATAAATATTACACAGAAATGCAGTGTAACAGGGCATTGCATCACAGACAGGTATCTTATGTAGCGAGAATGAATGCTATTACTAAAGCTAGAAACCCAATTAACACAATTCAACTAACAGTTAGTTGCCGCAGCTTCGCAACGCACATCATTTCTAGCTGAGGCATTTACCTGACAAAATGACACAAATATAATCAACCCGATGTTCTTACAGACATTTATTAACTCAAACGTATGTATACCTTACAGATAACATTGGTATAAAACAAATAAGGCGATTACATGTGTTTTAAAGTTGACCTAACAATTTAACGAACTCTTAATGCTTTTCATCTTCACAAGTCTCCCTGCGGGCGCTGCGGGAGGAAAATACTAGTTAGCACAGCTTTACCGGGAAAGCGAGCAACTAACATTAAAATAACTCATATAAGCGTATACATGTGTTTTAACGTACCCCTATGACTCTAATCTTCACGCCGAGTCTACCGCAGGTCTGCCTCTACCAGCGGCGCTGCGGCCGGAGGAAAAAAAGACCGATTAATACAGCTCGACTCGGAAACTGAGATATTCTTACGGAAACTTAAACCTGGCTTTATATCTTGCAAATAACATCAGAATACAACGCATAAAGCAATAAAATAGTCAAAAATGAAACTTAACCTATCATACTCTAGTTGGTTTTCATCTTCACGAGTCTTTCACAGCGCCGTTGCCGAGGAGGTGTCTGGTTGTTTCTCGCCGCGGTCATTTAGTACTTTAGAATTTAGATTTACCATATACGGTGAGAAACAGTAATAATACTGTGAAAAAATTTTTTTTTAAAAGTGTTGCTGTTTGCCCGCTTTGACTAGTGCGCTCTGAGCATCCAATCAAAGGACGAGAAAATGCTATTAATAATCTAGTAAGCCTGCTCGATGGCCCTGGTGCTGCCAACTCGAAATCTGATTGGTTAAAGCAACGATTTCATTGCCGTTGATGTTAAGCTACAGACGCCTGCACTGCTGATTCTGAAGGCCTTAGGCAGATTTATTTGACCCTGGCAACACGATTGCTGAAATATGATTGGATAAGAGCTCTAATATAAATATACACTACTGGAAGCAGCGCAACCAAGGCAAAAGCTATGAAATGAAGAGAATAGACTATTATAAATAATTTAATACACATTCAAGGAAAAATATATTAAAACTAAATCAGTGATTCTGATAGTGTTTAGGCCAGCAGAGAAGGCTTTGCTGGCCCTGACGGCCCACCACTGTGTATATATATATATATATATATATATATATATATATATATATATATATATATATATATATAATTTTGCCAAAGGAAATAACAGGTGCATGGGAATATAGGTGAAATATATTGTGAACATTTTTTTGTGTAAAAAACTAAACTCACCTGAAAGCAGTGAAAACCGCAGTGAAAGATGGAGTTTACTGCTTGCCAGTTGTTGTTGATGCCCCGTTTCCATGGCAACTCTGCTCCCCGCTCGTGCATAGCTCAACGCACACACAGCATTTACACAAACAAACATCTAGAATTAAAATATTACGTTAATAACTTAGTCTCGTTCAATAATTATTTTAAAACATAGCTTTTTTAGTTCAAAAAGCAACAGCAACAATAGCTCACCGTAGAAACAGATTCATTCTGGTAACGTTAGCCTGTAACAGTGAAAAACACGACGAAAAAGAAGTTAGGACTTCTCTTTAATAATCTGCTTTAACATTTCCCTTCCGAGAAATTGCTTGAAACACATTAATGTCTTAACAGTAATTTTAAAAATCGCTACCGTGACCGTTAGCTAAACAAGTTGATTGGAAATGAGCCCCAGTCTCTTCACCTGTGCTGTAGCACACCGAGTGCCTGCTAGTACCTTTTAAGTGTCACAGAATTAACAAAATAGTAATTTTTTTTTAACTCAAGTGAAATCTTACCTGAAAGCCACAGTTGTCGCCGGGATTAGTCTCTTCTCTCTGTGTTGCTAAAAGACGAATAACTGGGCTCATGCTTACAGATAAAAGCGCGGCATCGGCCTCCGGTCGTGAGCCGACTCAGAGTCAACGATCGATGAGCTGAGAAACAGAGCACTGACCAAATTATATCGGCCTACGCCTGGCCGACACTTATTAGATGTTTTAGGTAATGAGGCCGACGTTTCGCTCTTGGGCCGACGTCGGCCAGACGTACGTGTGCTGTCCGGGTTATTATACAGTATGTTCATTGTGGAAGTTACTGTGATTATATTTGTTGTGATTACTGTTATTTGTTATACTTCTATATTATTTGTATATCTTTATTTTGTAGAGAAACCACACACACATGCGAAAGAGAAGTTCTTCAGTGTACTGAGTTGTGGTGACTATAAATGGGTTATTCCCACATACCTGATCATCCCTGGTAAAAGTCTCTAAATTCACATAAAAGAAAGAAGAGCTAACAATAGCAACTCATTTTTACATTTTCCTTTACTGTTTTTCTCTGATTACTGTTGAGGTAGTCTGACAGTTCATCCACCTGCCTCATCTGAAGCTTTCATTGACAGCCTGTTATTGTCTGTGGAGACATGCAGCACCAAGACTTGTCTTTACAGGCACAACGGTCACACTGGTGAATTTCAGAAATCTTTTGCCTCTTCTGTTACTGAGCAAGAGTGAAACTTGAACGTTTGATTAGCTCAGCTTGTTGCTCAAGTTACAAGGGTTAAATGTAATATTTAAAACCAACTATCTAGATACACTGCATACTTTCCTCAATCTGCATACACTGTTTCAACACACTCAAGATACTCAAGATACAAGATCTGCTGTAAGACTTGAGGCTTTTTTCCAAATCAGCTCACCTGTTAAAACGGATCACTTCAACCTCCTATACAAGCCATGGATTTTGAGAACAGCACAGAAGGATGTAAAAACTGCAGAAATAATTGCAATAACAAATGCCAATGTCATTGTCATGCAATAACCCAAAGTCCTAAACCTAAGCAAAGGACTGAGGAGAAGACGCCTGAAGGGCCTTCAAAAGAGTGTGGCTTCTGTTATTTCTTCCCCTGTGATTGCGGCTCTGGTGGTGATGGTGGCTCATGTGATTGTGGCACCTGTAATATTCAATGAATGTTTGCAGGATGTTGGTCAGACAGGTGAGAAACATTTGTCTCTTTAATAGCTGCTTCTAAAAATATGGACATTTTACAATTTCTCCAGTTTTATCAAAGTTTTATCTAATTGTGGCTGTTTAAATGTGCTCTGAACATTGATCAGTACTTCCACAACATTTATAAATCTTAATGATAATTTCAACATTTACTAATACATATTCAAATTAAAATTGTGTCAGCATTATCTAGTGCACTGTGAATTAACATGAATAAACACTAACAAAGGTTAATAAATGTAGCTCAAATACATTTTTCATTGCTAGACCACTCCAGCTAATGCATTAATGTGAACAAATGAGACTTTATTGCAAAGTGTATAAAGTAAAAGTGACACTTTTTTAATTCATTACCTAGTGAAAAATAAATATACTAAAATGTATTTGAAATACATTTATTTCCTGTTAAGTATATTGCAAAGACATTTACATTTTTATGTACTTAATAAAAATACCCTGTAATTGTACTTTTGGTATACTTAAATTGGAACAACTAATTTTGTACTTAATGCTTTTAAGTAGTGCTGAGGTCCAACTAAAGATAGTAGAAAGTATATTTGATTGTCCTGAAGTGGAACTATTGCAAATGTACTTCAGGTACACTTTAAATATTTTGCATGTGAAGAGTGACATTATTCAAAGATCATACAATCCTTATCAGTAGTGACATTAAAGCTAGAGATGCACCGATGTATCGGCCAACAATCGTATCGGCCAATAAAAGCAATTTATTTCACTATCGGCCATCGGCCAATTGTTCAAAATCAGCCGATGATCAGGGCCGATTATATCCTGTCAATCAAAAGGCGACGGAAAAAAAGTGTCAGACTGCAACTCATACTGTGAGTGAAGAAAATCTCTGTTGAATTTAGGGCTGTCAAAATTAACATGACAATAAGGCATTAACAGTTAAAAAAGCGACATTAAAGCAGGCTCTATTTGACCAGATGAATCACCCGTAGTTCAAGCCAGCATTGCCAGATCCGCAGTTTTTTTCTACACCAAACATTTGTAGCACGCCTCGCATCCAATAATCACAAAGAGCTCTGTGCTTTCTTACTTCTGATAAGAAACAAACTCCGCTTTCAAATCCTGTACATACTATCAGGAAATACAAACAATGAATGCCGTTTTGACGCTTTTAAATGTGACGTGACAGATCGCTATTGCACCTCAGTTCAAGTCTCTTTCAGTTTAATAAGTTATAGCGCAAAATACACATGAATGTACATCATAAGATGTTGAAAGATACAGAATGGCTTACCAAAATGTATCATGTCTGTCTAATGTAATCGCGCAATCAGTGTTTCAACCGCGGAAAGATGCCAATAAAAGGGATTGTGAACAGTATGTCACTTAACGTGACAGTTACCTCAGCAAATTTATTCTGCTGTTCACAGTTCATTAGTTAGCTATAAAAAAAAACAGAAGAGGAGCTTTTTTTACTTATAATTATATCTGTATGTTTGAATAAAGGTATTTATGAAGAAAAAAGGAAAGTTTATGTTTAAGTTTATGGTAACAAAAGTGGTTAACATTCAACCTGTTCTTTTTTATCAGTATTATTTGTGATTTGAATTTTGTGAATGGGAGTTCCTCTTTTGCGGTGCTATAAGCCAGGCTTCAGACGCTTTCACTTTCGAATTCGAATTCACGACCGTCACTTTTTACAAGAAAAGATAATTGTCTGTTTTGCTTACATCTATTCACTGTTTAAAACTAAAACAAATGATTGAAATATGGATTCATTGTTATTCTTAATTGAAAAGCACAACAACAATAAAACAGTAGGCTACAAACTAACTTATATAATGTAATTAACATAAACGAATAAGACGAGGCATGGCATAGGCTACACCAGAATGTTTAGTAAACACTGAGGAATCAAATATATAAAGAACATTTAAAGAAAGCCTCCATAGCGTAACATGAGATAAACAGCAATGACAAAACCAACATGTTCACCTTCTCTGGTTTAAGAAGCAGTCTTTCATTTTACTTTCACATGAAAACCATTTTTGCCGCTGGTGCTGACGCGGCGAGTATAAACCAGGCTCTGCTCCCAAAGAGCTCGCATTGAAAGCGCCTCTTTCACTCTCTTCACATGATCAGAAATCTTACTCTTGCTGCACTGTGCGGCAGCTCTGCAGCACGCGCTTTATGCATGGAGCAGAGCAGACGTTTTGGAGCAGCGCAGACCATGCACTGGCACAAATGCAACCACGTCAAATTTTAATTCGCACATAAATATCGGTATCGGCCGATATCATTCTGAATAATCGGCTATCAGTATCGGCAGAGAAATTCAGTATCGGTGCATCTCTAATTAAATATTCTTAAGAAATGTGCATTGTGCACAAGTAATACTCCAAATAAAGTTACATTTAAATTTTATTTTTTTATCAGTAAGTCTTTTGTGATATGTCCATAAATATGTTAATAGGTTAGAACTATACTTAGTATGAAATAAATGTATTTTAAATGTATTACTTTTTACTAAGGTAAATATATGTCATTTTTATGGTTGTTTTGATTTTTTTAAGAAAAGACACTGCCCATTTAGGCATAGCAAATATTTCATGTTGATACTGAACCTTGTTTTTATTATTATTATTATTATTAAGCAATTAATCTGTCCGGAGACAATATCATAAAGACAATATTATCTGTACATTTAAATACATAGTTCTGGCATGAAACTCTAAGTTGGCGCAGTCCGATAGGTCCAACTCAATCTGACCTAATGACATCATTATCATATTGCTCAGCTGATTGGTTTTCTCCTGTATCAGTAGCCAATGAGCTCATTGCTCAATATTCAAATACCTGGCTTTCGTTTGCTGTAGCAGTTTGGCAGCGTACTTCAGAACAGCTGAAATCAACATCTAAGATAAGTGCATGCTCTTTTAATCCATATTGCTGTGTATATTGTGTGGTCTGCCTAATTGAATACAAAAATAAGCAACCATAAACAAATTTAAACTAAGTGTCATTTTAGCAGTTTGCATTGTATGCATCAGCGAATATTAAGCATTTAGCAGCAGCATTTAGCATCTGTGTTTATACAGCTGGAGCAAAATGCAGTTTAGAGCATCGCTCCGAGCACACGCCGATAGTAACGGACATGAAACAGGTTAAACGAATAAGCATTCTTGTGCATGCATTTCAACTGGGGGGTCACCATTTACATCGACGTAATCTCAATGTTCACGTTTGTTATTTCTAAGATCAAGGTTTTCATCGTGATGAGTGTGTGGTTGATTTAAACTGCACGCAGCATCAGAAGAACTGCTTTTTGTAATCATATCAATCACAGTGTTGCAGAAAGAGGGAATTAAGGGTGCTTTTACACTAGCACTTTTGGTGCGCACCCGGGTTCGATTGACGTCAGAGTTCAGTTCGTTTGGATGATGTCCACTGTCTTCCGACCTCGGGTGTGCACCCGCGAACTGTACCCGAGTCCATTTAAAAAGGGTGGTCTGGGGTACGGTTCATGTGAACTCCGGTACGGTTCGCTGCTGATGTGAATGCAATCGTACCAAATCGTGGAAGTGAACCACTATTAATGATGCATTATTGTGTTTGTGTGCATTTCACTCACTTTCCTGACGCGCTACAAGCAGAAAGCATTTCTGTTCACCTTCAGTGTTCTTTAGAGTATTTGCATCATTACTAAGCAACGGGGTAAACAGCTGCTGGCTTGATGACGCAAACGAACCGCGGTTCGGACTCAAATAAAATATGAACGCAGTCCAGCGGGGACAGGGGGAGGGGGAGGGGGAGCAATTGAATTCGGGTTTGGACCAGGCAATCGAACCAAGTGTGAAAGCACCCTAAGAGCTATCGCTTAAGATCACTATCTATGGTTGATGTAGTCCGGAATGAAATGCATTATGGGTAATGTAGTTCAGAGAAATGTGCTCGTGTGACGTGTGCTCTAGCTGTGCTGTGTAGTTCAGGAAATGGAGAAAGAACATTTATATTCTGCTTTATTGCAGTTCATTCAGTCAGTCCACCCAGGAATTTTGTGCACTGTAACCCTGATAACTTTTATCTACATAAGAGAGTAAATGGCATGCATTAGCTAACTTTGTCCGTCTTCATTGCACGAACATGAAATAACGAGCTGTTACGCTGCCGCTGGGACTGATGAAGTGTAGAAAGTAACCGCAGATATCAAATGACTAAATTATGATATTTGCTCAGGTGGATGCTGGGGTCTTATCTATCGGATTGCAACATATATCCATTTTGTTAATTAACATTGCACATAGTGCGCGTCTAATTAGAGTTAAGCCAGTCGGCGTGGTAGCCCAGGCACACACAGTCGTAGGCCACTATTGTTAAGCAGGTTGGCGTGGTAGCCAAGGCTCACATAGTCATAGGCCACAAGTGTTAAGCCGGTCGGGGTGGTAGCCCAGGCTCACATAGATAGTATTACATGCGGTTCACATGGCTCTTCAGAGCAGCAGCAGTACATATGTCTTGGCGATAGATCTGCTTTCCTTGTCTGTTCATCTTTGTGTGTGGATACATGCATGTCCATTGATGCAGCAGTTTATCCTTATATTCAGCGGCATGCATGTATTGTATTGTGTTCCGTGTCTCCTGCTTTGTGGGAGGTTATTCATATGTTTTATATGTGCAGCAGCAGTATTTTCCTACATGCTCACAGCAGGATGTTGTGGATGTATTGGCCTTAGCAAGTCTCGGTACTTGCTCTGCAGCAGCAGCGTAGCACATCTATTCCGCCAAGACCAAATACATTAACATTGTCATGTACATTACCATGCCAATCCCTCCGAGAGTTGTCATGACAGAAATACAGTTCCAGCCAAAAGATCAAAGTAAACTAAATAGCAAATCAGTTAAATGCTGAATGTTTTTTTTCTTTCTCAGTGCTCTGAATATCTGTATTTTTAAGAAGATTTGTCTTTTTTAATTAAAACAATTGTTACATTTTACAACGAGACCATTGTTTCTCAATTCTGAGATAATTTTTATCATTTTTGTAAACAGGGGCATCATGCACTCATTATTTGTGAGGGGCACGAGTGAAGGTGGGGGTGGGGAGTGGTGTGCTCATCATGCTTGTCATGTGAATATTCCCAAACGGGTTAACTATATCATGAAATATCTTGATTCTCAAATATGTAATATGTTTTACTCACATATATTTAAGTCTTACAAAGCAATTTGCTTTATACATTTATAAAGGGGGGGGGGGGGGGGGGGTGCTCATCATGTGACACAGCAGCCACTATAGCACTGTATAACTGATATAGGTTTATGTCTTTTTTCCTTTTTATCCGAAATATTCCCAAACAGGTTAACTATATCATGAAATATCTTGATTATCAAATATGTGTGAGTTGTAGAGACTCTGTTCAATATCCTGCAGAATCAACCCATTCCAGAAGAGTCTAAAGATTCCTTCCCTAACCGTCGAGAAGTTGTAAAATTAAGGACCCGCATGGCGTCCAATTGTCTCGACCAGTTCCTGTCCCTCTCTGCGTTATCTTGTCATGAGGTCCATAAAGAAATGATAGACTTATCCCAATCAGGAAGAGAGAGAACTTTTCCCCATCTGGAATGACTTAAACTACAAAGGGATGATTGTCACTCATGATCGCTTCGCTCACATCCATGTAAGAGACACCGGAAAAGGATGATTTACAGGAACAATCTCCAGGCCTGCAAACACTAAGACAGTGATAACATGACTCAAATCAACCAAATAAGAAATGGACTCCCTCTGTCTGAGACCATTAACTTAACCAGATGTGCAGTGCAACTTTGACCAGCTTCACTCTGAGCTCTGACTTTCTTGACCTCAGGACATTCCTTTCCCCCTCTCTTCTATACATTCCACAAAACACGCGCTTTCTCCATCAAACAAAGGAACACATGAACTCGATGATTTTTAAAAGACAACCAGTTATTACTGCTGCTACTAGAACAAATATATTCACAAATAATGTGTTTTATGTCTATTATATGCTCGATGTGTTTCATGTAATCGGTGAAGTTTAATCAATGTTGTATAACCCCGTTTAGTAGATAAAGTTATTAATGTGTATGCAAGATACATGATATTTAGTGTTGAACAAATGGTCGCAATATTTGCAGAACATTGATGTAAATTAAATGTTACACCTTGCAACAAGTCGATTGGAAGACCGCTTCGGGGGATGGACCAAATCGGCTTGTTTAAAACCAAGTGACCAAAGAAACTCGTTGCTTGAACTGCTGGAACCGCCCAAACAGCTCGAACCGCTGTAATGCCTACTCCAACACGCGACTAGCGTTCTCGCCATCCAGAACTCTCAAACATTCTGTTGAAGCTTCGTGACTCTGCCAGAAATCTTCAAAGTCTTGCAAACAGACTCTCAGAGCATGAACCCTGAGCATGTCACACTTGCGTAACCAAGCAAGCCCATCCACCAAGAGAGCTTTCCCAAAAATGTCATGCAAATGACAGATCAGCAACCAACCAGCGACGGGATTCCCGCTGCCAGGAAAGGAAACCCCGCTTTCAGGTTTCACCAAAATGCAAGTAAAACAAAATCTCCTTGCTAGCTGGAAAACTGGTGCGAAATCCTGTTAAGCAGTAAAGATAAGCCAAATCTCTGCTTTTGTGATTTTCTCAGGTTGCGTAACTCTCATCTTCAGAAGTGTGTTTGTGTGTTTTGGTAGATTAGTTCATGTATTATTAGAGTAGCTCAAATAAATTCTGGTTTCATTTTAAAGAGCAGTGTCTTGTGTTGTGTATTTATAAAGCTAAAAACTTGCCCAGATCTTGTTACCTAGCTCATAAGGAAAATTATTGCTAGCATATATATTATGACCTTTGGCCAAGGGAATGATATAAATATCAAAATTGATAAGATATGCTGGACAAGTAGTTGATAAAGTGTAACTATCAATTTTTAATCGGATTTAACCAAGTGATTTCAGATCTTTGGATTCGATTCCCTCTGAAAAAGAGCTAATTTCGTAATACATATTACTCGCATATATTTAAGTCTTACAAAGCAATTTGCTTTTATACATTTACAGCAAAACCAGAGTAAAAGCATTTTTAGCTTAAAAAAAGATATAATCAATAATTATAAATTACGAAATTATAATAGCCTATTTGAAAAATATTGTTAGCTGATGCTAACTGTCTGGCTAACTAGCTACCTGATGCTAACTTGAGGTAATTTTTAAATATAAAGTCCAAATATTTTTATTCAACCAACTAGTTAGAATACATTTGATGGAAAAACAAAGGATTTGACGTTCAGAACAGAATAACTACAGTAATTGCCCACTGCCCCCTGGGGGCGTTTTACCCTACACACCATGTTTGAGAAAAAAATTGTCATTCTAAATATAATTATATTTTTCTTAAATAACATATACTCCCTATCTACAGGCCCTACTGTTCTCATATCATATATAACTGTGATTTTCTACAAAACAATAAGCTTTAAAACACTTTTTTTTTCTTACTGCTGAAAATTAGATCAGTTACTGTACATTTTTTTTTATTATTGATTTAGTCATTGCAAATGATTCTTTTCTCTCTAACTTTTCTGTTGTGGATGTTGGTCTTTTCCATTTAGCTATCTTCTTTAATATTGAGATCACATTCTAGTAGAGAGACTTCACATACTATTTCACTCCGTAAATTCGAATGTCTCTTCTTTAGATGTTATGTCCTCAGCTCCTCTTTGAGGATAAAATTGTATTATTTAACAATGCCCTCACAGCCAACTTGGACATCTTTGCTCCCATAAAAACACGTAATGTCTAATTTGTAAAGTCGTCCCCTTGGTGTAATGATGATTTGTGATCACAGAAGGTTGGAAATTGGAGCGAAAGGGGCGTTGCTTTGGAGTAAATGTGTTCCACCAAGCTTGGAAAAACTGCTTGGCACACTACAGAGTAGCTATTGAAACTGCAAGATCTACATACTTTTCGTGTATTATTGAAAATAATCAAAACAATCATAGACAGCGTTTTCACACAATTAACAGTCTACTTAATGTACAACCCCAAATCAGAAAAAGTTGGGACAGTATGGAAAACGCAAATAAAAAAAGAAAGTAGTGATTTCTAAATTTACTTTGACTTGTATTTCATTGCAGACAATATGAACACAAAATATTTCATGTTTTGTCTGGTCAACTTCATGCCATTTGTAAATATACATCCTTTCCTGTCATTCAGACCTGCAACACATTCCAAAAAAAGTTGGAACAGTAAAGCATTTACCACTTTGTAATGTTGCCATTCCTTTTCACAACACTTAAAAGACGTTTAGGGACTGAAGACACCAAGTGATGAAGTGTTTCAGGTGTAATTTTGTCCCATTCTTCCTGCAAACAAGTCTTAAGGTGGGCAACAGTACGGGGTCTTCGTTGTCGCATTTTGCGCTTCAAAATGCGCCACACATTCTCTATTGGAGACAGGTCGGGACTGCAGGCAGGCCAGTCAAGTACCCGTACCCTCTTCCTCCGCAGCCAGGACTTTGTAATGTGTGCAGAATGTGGTTTTGCATTGTCTTGTTGAAATATGCATGGACGTCCCTGGAAAAGATGTCTTCTTGAAGGCAGCATATTGTGCTCCAAAATCTCTATGTACTTTTCAGCATTAATGGTGCCATCACAGAAGTGCAAGTTACCTTTGCCAAGGGCACTGACACAACCCCATACCATGACAGACCCTGGTTTTTGGACTTGTTGCTGGTAACAGTCTGGATGATCCTTTTCTTCTTTGGTCCGGAGCACACGGCGTCCATTCCTCCCAAAAAATACCTGAAATACTGATTCATCTGACCACAGTACACGTTTCCACTGTGTGATGGTCCATCCCAGATGCCTCCGAGCCCAGAGAAGTCGACGGCGCTTCTGGACACTGTTAACATAGGGCTTCCTTTTGGCACAGTACAGTTTTAACTGGCATTTGTGGATGTAACTACGTATTGTGGTACTTGACAAAGGTTTGCCAAAGTAGTCCTGAGCCCATGTGGTGATATCGCTTATAGATGAATGACGATTCTTGATGCAGTGCCGCCTGAGGGATCGGAGATCACGGTTGTTCAGCTTAGGCTTGCGCCCTTGTCCTTTACGCACTGAAATTCCTCCAGATTCCTTGAATCTTTTAATTATGTTATGCACTGTTGAAGGTGAAATATCCAAATCTCTTCCTATCTTTCTTTGAGGAACATTGTTTTTAAACATTTCAATAATTTTCTCACGTATTTGTTGGCAAACTGGCGATCCTCGGCCCATCTTTGCTCCTAAAGGACTAGACCTTTCTTGGATGCTGCTTTTGTACCAAATCATAATTACAATCACCTGTTGACATCAACTGTTTCAAAACACATAATTATTTAACCAATTTACCTCATTACTAGACCTAAATTGCTCCTGTCCCAACTTTTTTTGGAATGTGTTGCAGGTCTGAATGACAGGAAAGGATGTATATTTACAAATGACATGAAGTTGACCAGACAAAACATGAAATATTTTGTGTTCATATTGTCTGCAATGAAATACAAGTCAAAGTAAATTTAGAAATCACTACTTTCTTTTTTTATTTGCGTTTTCCATACTGTCCCAACTTTTTCTGATTTGGGTTTGTAGATGGTGCCAGTTCTTTGACTTCATCTGATTGGTTTTCAGTGAAAAAATTGACAATGTTCGCACAAATATTCGTATTTCCTCTGGGTCTGCTGTTTCAACAGTGAATACGTTAAGCTTTTCTGGCACTTCATTTTCCAAATTTACTCCATTACAATCTGAATTACTCTGCAAGCAGGTTCCTCATATGAAAGCTTCCACTTGCATACTTGATCCTTTGCCTTGTAGCCTGTTTAAATCTCGCTTTGGTCCTTTATGTCCCTCAGTTCTTGCTATAATAAATGACTCTTTGTCAACTGGTGTGGTGCCAGCAGAACTTAAAACTGCTGCTGTCACTCCCGTTTTAAAAAAGCTTTAAAAACGGTTTTAAAAACTCTGTGAACATTTTCAAATTTTCGCCTGATCTCAAATCTTCCATTCCTGGCTAAAATCTTAGAGGTTGTGGTTGCGGCTCAACTGAATAAACACTTAATAAAAACAAAAACTGCATTTGGTTTGTCAGAGACAGTTCTTGGCTGGTTTAGGTCCTATCTTACTGACCGCAGTCAATTTGTTTTTATGGGTGTCTATAGACCCAAGGTTGGTCCTGTTCATACTGGTGTCCCACAGGGGTCAGTATTGGGTCCATTACTTTTAGTATGTATATTTACTCACTTGGCCAACTACTAAGATCTCTTGACCTTAACACTTCTATGGTGATGATACGCAGATTTATATTCATTCAAAACTATGTCAATGTGGACATTGTGCATCTTTCTAACTGTATCACTTAGATTAAGAATTGGATGTCTAACAATTTTCTGTCTTTAAATAGCTCCAAAGCGGAAGTTATGCTCCTCGGCTCTTCCCATCAACTGCGAAATGCTGGTTCTCTTACTTTGTCTGTTGATGGTGTTGCTTTGGAGTTTCAAAGCAAACTAAAAAAGTTTGGTGTCATCTTTGATGCTACGCTGTCATTCAAGTCTTTTGTGCAGAATACAGTTAAGACATCCTTTTTTCACCTCAGAAATATAGCACGTTTATGTCCTATGTTGTCCTTCTCAGTTGCTGAGAGGTTGATAAACTCTTTTGTCTTTTCACATCTTGACTATTGTTATGGTCTTCTTGCTGGAGTATCTAAATTCTCCGTTAACAAACTTCAATATTTACAAAATTCGACTGTTGAATTCTGTCTGTGGTCAGGGCTGGTGATCATATTACCCCTGTTTTGGAGTCTTTGCACTGGCTCCCTGTCAGGTACTGTATTGATTTTAAAATTCTTATGCTAACATAAGGCTTTGCATGATCTGGCTCCTCGGTACTTGACTGACGTTTTAATGCCTTACACACCATGTCGTAATCTGCATTCCTCTCAGAGTGGTCTTTTAGTTGTTCCCAAGACACGGCTTGAGGGGTGATAGAGCATTTTCTTCTTTTGCTCCTAAGCTTTGGAATTCTCTCCCTACAGACATCAGGGAACCAAATTCACTAGTGACATTTAAAACCCTTCTTAAAGCATTCTTTTTTGGGATTGCTTTTACATGATCATTCATTTTATTTTTGCATTGTTTGTTTTATACTTATTGTATTTAAAGTGTATTATTAATATTATTATTATTATTATTAAGAAATAAGTTTGTTAAAATCCTCCCTTCTGTCCTCTGGCATGTGATCAAAAGAACACTGAATTCTGTTGTCTTTTCTGCTCAAGTGAAACCGAAAGTAAACAGCTCTGCGGGAAAAACCCAAATTACTGGAAAAGATGTCGTGTGTGTGTGTGTGTGTGTGTGTGTGTGTGTATGAGAGAGAGAGATTGTTTCCTTGGAATATAATGTAATAATATAATGTGATGAACATTAGCCTACTTGACTCCATTCTTTGTGCTTTTGTTGCTGCTGTTGTTTCCAATCCTGTGACACTGAAAGGGTTAACGTATAGACCTTGGCCATGTTGAAATCATAAAGAAAATGAATGCTGCCCAAGAGTTGCAGCACATCAGTTATGATCCCTAAATCCATTAAATCGTAAGAAAAGTTAATATCTGATTATGTGTCAAGCACAGTTGTGCACTCAAACCTTTCTGTATAAGCTTCAATCATATTAGGTTATTTAATTTAGACTGAACTTTACATGCTATTCTGTCTTGCAGTTCTACTGTCTGTTTCTGTCTTTAGGAGTCTCAAGTTTTGGACTGTTGCACTATTTTCCCTCAGAACTTTCTGTAAACAAACAAAAAACACTATTGGGGTTGTATTCATGCATCTTAGTTCCCTTTGCAATACATCAAAGTCGACTCCCACGCTGTATCTATCCAGTGAGCCAATCAGCGGTCAGCGGTCCCACCCACTGAACTAAGTCAGAGATGAAAGCTGTATAAGCGATCTTTGCTAACGGTGTGTGCGAGCCTATAAAGTAAGTAGCAGTCTATTCATCCATTGTTCTCTACTATGTTTATGAGTGTGTCCAAGTTAAGTGTGTACATTTACATACTCACATAGACCACCGTTATGTTTACGTGACATAATCTGCTGTATGTGCCATTTATTTGTTATTTGTTATACTTCTATATTATTTGTATATCTTTATTTTGTAGAGAAACCACACGCACATGCGAAGCAGAATTTCTTCAGTGTACTGAGTTGTGGTGACTATAAATGGGTTATTCCCATCAGGTGATCGTCCCTGGTAAAAGTCTCTAAATTCACATAAAAGAAAGAAGAGCTAACAATAGCAACTCATTTTTACATTTTCCTTTACTGTTTTTCTCTGATTACTGTTGAGGTAGTCTGACAGTTCATCCACCTGCCTCATCTGAAGCTTTCATTGACAGCCTGTTATTGTCTGTGGAGACATGCAGCACCAAGACTTGTCTTTACAGGCACAACGGTCACACTGGTGAATTCCAGAAATCTTTTGCCTCTTCTGTTACTGAGCAAGAGTGAAACTTGAACGTTTGATTAGCTCAGCTTGTTGCTCAAGTTACAAGGGTTAAATGTAATATTTAAAACCAACTGTCTAGTTCTTGTTTCCTCAATCTGCATACACTGTTTCAACACACTAACTTCCACCAGGCTTGGAGCTGGTGCAACTCATCCTTAAAAGAATATTTCCTAAGCTTCTAAAACATATCAGAATAAAATATTAATCCTGCAAGGAAAAGGAACACTGTGACTTGTTTTTACGACGACATGTGTGTATGAGACACGCCTTCTGCACATGCTCAGTGCAGTCCTGAGAGACCTTGCATGCAAACCACATCCTGATTCACTCAAGATACAAGATCTGCTGTAAGATTTGAGGCTTTTTTCCAAATCAGCTCGCCTGTTCAAACAGATCACTTCAACCTCCTAGACAAGCCATGGATTTCGAGAACAGCAAAGAAGGATGTAAAAACTGCAGAAAGAATTGCAATAACAAATGCCAATGTCATTGTCATACAATAACCCAAAGTCCTAAACCTAAGCAAAGGACTGAGGAGAAGACGCCTGAGACGCCTGAAGGGCCTTCAAAAGAGTGTGGCTCCTGTGATTGCAGCTACTGTTATTTCGTCCCTTGTGATTGTGGCTCCGGTGATGGTGGCTCATGTGATTGTGACCCTTGTGATTGCGGCCCCTGTGATTGTGAAGCCTGTGATTGTGGCTCCTGTGATTGCAGCTCCTGTAATATTCAGTGAATGTTTGCAGGATGTTGGTCAGACAGGTGAGAAACATTTGTCTCTTTAATGAGTGCTTCTAAAAATATGGATATTTAACAATTTTTCTCCAGTTTTATCAAAGTTTTATCTAATTGTGGCTGTTTAAATGCGCTCTGAACATTGATCAGTACTTCCACAACATTTATAAATCTTAATGATAATTTCGACATTTACAAGTACATATTCAAATAAAAAAATTGTGCCAGCATTATCTAGTGCAGTGGTTCTCAAACTTTTTACACGAAGTACCACCTCAGAAAATATTTGGCTTTCCAAGTACCACCATTATGACCAACATTAAAATGCAGTAGCACTATGCACAGTTAAAAAAAAAAACGAGTCAGTTTTATTCCTAATAAGAATGTTTATTATTGTCAGCCTCTTAAAACATTGTAAATACACAGTTTGAACATTAACACTGCACTATGCTTACTTCCAGGTAAATAAAAAAACTTAATTATTAAATTAAAATATATTATACCTAAAAGTGAAATAAAAACTGTACTGTACTTAAATGTTAAAAAACTGTACTTAAAGATTAAATGAAAATGTATCGTACTTAACATTTAAGTAGAGTAACTTACAGTTTTTATTTAACTTTTAAATGAAAAAAAGTACTTAATTAAAAAAAAAAAAATAATAATAATAATAACAGGCTGTATGTGTAGCTGCAAGTAACAACAATCAGGCCACGTGACCACCAAAGCCAGCTGAAAACGCCCAGCTGTGAGCGCTTGAGAGGGCAGCGCATTTTTGTTTTTTTCAGTTGAGATGCTGTGGTTGCTATGATATGGAACAGGGATGGGCAACTTTGATAGTGACGAGGGCCAGAATCTTTTTCTCATTTATACCAAGGGGACAGATTACTAATCCACGTCTACACACCTTTCACATCGTCTTTCTCAATCTCCTTTTTATTGAAGGAAATTAAAGTATAATTAATGTAATTTGTTTTTAAAGATATTAGTAACTATAAAACTTGTGCAGTTATACTAATTCAGAAGGGAAACTTTGTTGTCAGTTGACAGTAATACTACCCCAACAAGCCAATATAAACATCTTAATTGCATTGTCTGTAAATTTGCAACAAACAAATGTACAGAGGTCTTACTTTTTATTAGTGGCCTACAGAACATTCTCAAAACAACCTAAGAGGACAGTTAAAAAGGGCTTATTATAAAAAAAAAAAATCCTCCAAATGGTACCATAGTATAACCGGGTATCTGCAGGATTTTTAAAATCAAATTTAAGACCTTTAAATACCTTTTTAAGACCTAAACTTAGCATTTCAGTCTTTAAACAATTTTTAAGAAAAGGAAATAGTCAAAAGTACGAATTATTATATTAATTTAAACAAATATTATCAATCAATTATTATATTAAATTACATATATCTCAGTGTCTTAATTGTTTATATTTTTATAATGCATTAGCTTCTTGTCGATCCACTGGTTCGCATTTTAAAATATGTAGCAAAAATAGCTGCTACATGTAAATATGTAGCATTCTCTGCCAGCAGGTTTCGCTTTCTGAACGGCAGAATATAGTGGTTTCCCTGGTAACAGCAGTACACAAAGCCTCAGCGCCTGACTTTGAAACTGCAGCGCTCATATTTATTCAGTGAAATCACAGCCTTTTGAAGTTTAATCGACATATTAATCTACATAGCAATTCTTGTCTTTCCGTCCACAAATTTAAGACCTCTTAAAATTAAGACTTTTCGCACCATTTAGAGTTTTCATGGCCTTAAATTTAAATAATTATACCCGCGGAAACCCTTAACAGGAACCCCCTAAGAACCCACAGTTCAGTGCAAACATTTTTGTCATGCATTTAGCAAAAAGGTTTTGTTTACTATGCATTTTACCTTTGAAATTTGATGCAAGTGCAGCTCTGGCGTCCCCGTTGTTTGTGAGCAGTGGAGTGATGGCGATTTTAAATAACAATACAGATTTCCAAACAGTCCAAACATATGGGTATGCCCTTGAACTTGGTAAAAAGATAATCTGTTTACGATCTTGACTGGAAAATACTGTTTTCATGGCCAGTTTTTCAGTTTTTATTTGCTATTGTTAGTAAATGTTTACGTTAGAGTGCACGTCCTACTGCGCTGTTATTAATAGGTGAGCGGTTGAAAATAGCGACCTCTCCTGTTTGGAGAGAGTATTAACATCATAAACTGAAAGCAATATTTGCGTGACTTTTCAAATGTTTTAAAATTGATCATCCGAGTCTAATATAATCCGGCGGGCCGTACTAAAAGACATACGGCCCGCGGGCCGCCAGTTGCCCATCCCTGAATGGAATATCCACTGAAGTAATATGGCAGATGCATCGCGAATGAAATGTTTCTCCAAGCATTATTTTTCATAACAATATTATTGTACTCCCGCAATTCCATCTGGTAAAGCCATAAATACTCGGAGACAAGCAATATTAACTTCTCCATTGTTGTCGCCGAGAAAAAAACGCCCGAGTGCTCAGCATGAAAAAGACGCTCCCATTTAAAACGATTAAAAAAATTTGCTAGCATCGAGAAAAAAAAAAAAAAACGCTTTGGTGGACACGCGGTCTAATTTATATTTAATTCAGAGATTCCTCTGCGTACCACTAGAGGGAGCTCACGTACCACTAGTGGTACGCGTACCACACTTTGAGAACCACTGATCTAGTGCACTGTGAATTAACATGAATAAATACTAACAAAGGTTAATAAATGTAGCTCAAATATATTTTAAATTTTCATTTTTAAACCATACCAGCTAATGCATTAATGTGAACAAATGCAGGGGTTAAAGCAAAAAAAAACTTAGCCTGAACTTTTTTCCGAGGGTTGGGGGGGTTGCGGGAGTGGACACATACACAGGGTTATTTAGTGAGCAAACAAACATAAAACATTTGAAAATGATTTTCCTTGAAACTACCTGATAAATAAACTAATAAAACAAAATGCTACAAATAAAGTGCTGCACACGCAAAGAACGCAATTACTGTGGCAACTTTAACATTTCATTTGAAAGGATACTATGGCAAAGTTACTCCTTTCCTTATTCAAACTGATTTTTTTTTTTCATGAATATATGATTGACCTGAAGATAGAAAGCTGTATCATACACTTGGAAAATTATGAGCTGAAAAACAGGCTTTAATATGACTATATTTATATATAAACTAATGTGAGGCAATAATAATTGGCTCAAATAAATTATCAAAATCAAGTAATTACATGGTTTTATTGTTATTTATACATGGTTTCACTGTTAAAATACATGTAATATGCCTATATTATAAAAAAAAATACCTGCAGAGGGCGCCACATGATGTTTCATGTGATTTCAACGACGTTTAAATCCATTTCATTTTAATGTTTGGCCACATGCAAAGTCAGAAACGTTTATTTTGAAATCGCGATGTACAATCAATCGCATAATTAGAAATATTTATAAGGTTTATTAATGATTTAAGGCACAGGTTTATAAATGATTTGCATTACAAACCTAGAGATAATGCACAGTTTTCCCACCGCATATGCAGAGGAAGAGTTTAGCCCCTTTCACACATTCAGTCTTTACTGTTAAATTAAAATCCTTTTCAAAACTACCGGTAAATTTGTTCTGGCAATCATATAGTTCTTATGGAGATTACGTAATTATTTTGAGATGTTTACAAAGCTCTGCTGCTTTTTAAATAGCTTTTCTATGTAAATATGGCGCTAGATAGACATCTTTGACCATTGTGCCTCGCAGGTTTTTCAATGTGTCGCGTGCTCGAGACGCAGCTCCTTATTTTCCATTCCTCTGCTATTATGCGCGTCTCGTGTTTATATAAGCAAAAACTTCTGATTGGCTAGTAATGTTAGTTTGGTTGAGAGTGAAAGCTGTGTTCCTCTCATACCATTGGTAGGCGAACTCATGAATTCGAACGTGATATCAACAAGTTTTTTTAAATGTAGGACTATCTTTTTTTTACGCTGCCAAACCCCACACGCCGGAGAACTTTAAGCCCTGCAAATGAGACTTTATTGCAAAAGTGTTAGTAAAAACAAGCTTTAGTTAGTGACAAGCTTTTATTTAATTCTTAACCTAGCGAAAAATAAATATACTAAAATTTATTTGAAATACATTTATTTCCTGTCAAGTATATTACAAAGACATTTACATTTTTATGTACTTGATAAAAATACCCTGTAATTGTACTTTTGGTATACTTGAATTGGAACAACTAATTTTGTACTTAATGCATCTAAGTAGTGCTGAGGTCCAAGTAAAGATAGTGGAAAGTATATTTGATTGTCCTAGGCCCGGTTTCACAAATGGGGCTTAGCTTATGCCAGGACTAGGCCTTAGTTAAAATAAGATATTTAAGCAACTTTTACAAAAATGCCTTAGAAGAAAACAATAAGGTGTGCATCTTGACACAGAACAATGACACTGACATATTTTAAGAGATGTCAGAGCAAGATATTTTCAGTTGAGACAGCTCAAACATGCATTTTAGTCTGGGACTAGCTTAAGCCTCGTCTGTGAAACCAGGGGCTAAAGTGGAACTATTGCAAATGTACTTCAGGTACACTTTAAATATTTTGCATGTGAAGACTGATATTATTCAAAGATCATAGTAATCCTTATCAGTAGTGACATTTAAACACTTTAGTCTTTTAGAAATTTTCTTAAGAAATGTGCATTGTGCACAAGTAGTAATCCAAATAAAGTTTAATTATATTTTTTTTATCAGTAAGTCTTTTGTGATATGTCCATAAATATGTTAATAGGTTAGAACTATGTCAACGCCAAGAGCCTTGCAGTTAGTGCGCTGATATACAGTGCAACTGCGCTCACTGCGACCCGAGTTCGAATCCCGGTTCGTGGTCCTTTGCTGATCCCGCTCCCTCTCTCTTCACCCAATGCTTTCCTGTACTCTACACTGTCCTTTACAAATAAAGGTATAAAAAGCCCATGAATAAATCTTAATAAAAAAAAAGGTTAGAACTATACTTGGTATGAAATAAATGTATTTTAAATAGATTACTTTTTACTAGGGTAAATATATGTAATTATTATGGTTGTTTTGATTTTTTTAACTTGTAGAAAAGACACTGCCCATTTCAACCTTTTTATTTGTAGGCATAGCAAATATTTCATGTTGATACTGAACCTTGTTTTTATTATTATTATTATTATTAAGCAATTCATCTGTCCGGAGTAGATGGATTTGTGGAGACAACCCAGTACTCAGGACGGGTTTCAGCTCCAGTGTAGAACATCAACACAAAGACAACACCACTGTGATCTACAATAAACATCAGGACATCTTCAGTGCCATCATGGATGTTAAACATCATAAAGACAATATTATCTGTACATATAAATACAGTTCCAGCCAAAATATCAAAGTAAACTAAATAGCAAATCAGTTAAATTCTGAATTTTTTTTTTTCTTTTCTCCAGTGCTCTGAAGATCTGTATTTTTAAGATGTCTTTTTTTAATTAAAAACAATTGTTAGATTTTACAACGAGACCATTGTTTCTCAACTCTGAGATGATTTTTATCATTTTTGGAAACAGGGGCATCATGCACTCATTATTTGTGAGGGGCACGAGTGAAGGTGGGGGTGGGGAGTGGTGTGCTCATCATGCTTGTCATGTGAATATTCCCAAACGGGTTAACTATATCATGAAATATCTTGATTCTCAAATATGTGTGAGTAATACGTTTTACTCACATATATTTAAGTCTTACAAGTCTTACAAAGCAATTTGCTTTATACATTTACAGCAAAACCAGAGTAAAGGCATTTTTAGCTTAAAATTAAAAAGAATATAATCAATAATTATAAATTACAAAATTATAATAGCCTATTTGAAAAATATTGTTAGCTGATGCTAACTGGCTGGCTAACTAGCTACCTGATGCTAACTTGAGGTAATTTTTAAATATACAGTCCAAATATTTTTATTCAACCAACTAGTTAGAATACATTTGATGGAAAAACAAAGGATTTGACGTTCAGAACAGAATAACTACAGTAATTGCCCACTGCCCCCTGGGGGCGTTTTACCCTACACACCATGTTTGAGAAAAAAATTGTCATTCTAAATATAATTATATTTTTCTGAAATAATATATTCTCTATCTACAGGCCCTACTGTTCTCATATCATATATAACTCTGATTTTCTACAAAACAACAAGCTTTAAAACACTTCTTTTTTTTTGTACTGCTGAAAATTGGATCATTTACTGTTTAATTTATTTTCTCTCTGGTACATCACCAGTGTAAGCGTCATGGTGAATACTTCTACATCACTCTTGTCAATGCAGTCTATACTTACAATAAAAATTATCTTGACTTTATCTTGTAGTTATTTTGGGAAAAACAGTAGGGGGGTGTTTTTGACGCATAGATCGTGTGTGTCCTCAAGTGTCAGAAACCTCGGGTACGGAGGCACACACTTTCCACAGCGCTCACCTGCCTTTGTCTCTCACACGCACTTCAAACAGATGGCTCCTGAAGACAACAAAAGTTGGTGACGTATTCAGCAGGTGCCCTTTTATACTTCCGGGCACCCGCCTATGACGCCATGGGCCATGTGGACCAATAGGATTGGCGTTGTTTCACACATGCTTCAGACACCGGTCATGCTGGCGGCATTCCCCAGTGTGCCCCCTAGGGGGCGCAGCGTGGAGCTCCCTCTCGGGGAACCATGGTTACATTCGTAACCCGAGACGTTATTTTTTAGTTGGCTCAACCTTTACTGAACTAGCTTTATAGTCCATTCAGCAAAAATGTTTTAATTGGCCAAACATTCAGAAAACTACACCAAGTTATGTCAATTAAAATTTAACCATTTGTCTGCGCCGATAGCCTCGTGGTTAGTCAAGTCAAGTCACCTTTATTTATATAGCGCTTTTAACAATACAAATTGTGTCAAAGCAACTGCACAATATCAAAATAGGAAAATAGTGTCAATAATGTAAAATGACAAGATTAAACACTCAATTTTCAGTTAAAGGCATTTCATTATTGAATTCAGTGATGGCATCGTCCAGCTCAGTTCAGTTCAAAAAGTTTCTGTTCAATCAAGTCGACGATATTGCTGGAAATGAAGTGTCCCCAACTAAGCAAGCCAGAGGCGACAGCGGCAAGGAACCAAAACTCCAGCGGTGACAGAACGGAGAAAAAAACCTTTGGAGAAACCAGGCTCAGTCGGGGGGCCATTTCTCCTCTGGCCAGACGACCCAGCAGTTCAATTCCAACTGCTGCAAAGTCAGATTGTAAGGGCTCAACTGGTTCCAGTGGTCTTTTCCCGATGGCTGTCTAGGTGATGGGGTCCTCACTGGGGATCTGTCTCTGGGGCTCATCTAGGTGTCCTGGTCTCCGCTGACGTTCAGGGCTGTAGAGGTCGACTCTAGGTGCTGATCCACCATCTGATCTGGTGACTGCAGTGACCTCGGAATAAGAAAGAAACAGACTAATATTAGCGTAGATGTCAATCTTCTTACGATGTAACAAGTACATCGTGTGTTATGGGAAGTGTTCCCGTTTCCGGTTGATCTAATTAATGCAGCCTAACAATCCTTTAACGGATTTGAATATTAGAAGTGTATTAGTGTGTTATGTGTAAGCCAGGCTAAAGAGATGGGTCTTTAATCTAGATTTAAACTGACAGAGTGTGTCTGCCTCCTGAACAGTGTTAGGTAGATTGTTCCAGAGTTTGGGCGCTAAATAGGAAAAAGATTTGCCGCCCGCAGTTGATTTTGATATTCTAGGTATTATCAAATGGCCAGAATTTTGAGAACGCAGCGGCCGTGGAGGACTATAATGTGATAAGAGCTCGCTCAAGTACTGAGGAGCTAAACCATTCAGGGCTTTATAAGTAATTAACAAGATTTTAAAATCTATACGATGTTTAGTAGGGAGCCAGTGCAGTGTTGACAGAACCGGGCTAATGTGGTCATACTTCCTGGTTCTAGTAAGAACTCTAGCTGCTGCATTTTGAACCATCTGTAGTTTGTTTATTAAGCATGCAGAACAACCACCCAATAAAGCATTACAATAATCTAACCTTGAGGTCATAAACGCATTAATTAATATTTCTGCATTTGACATTGAGAGCATAGGTCTCAGTTTAGATATATTTTTAAGATGAAAAAATGCAGTTTTACAAATGCTAGAAACGTGGCTGTCAAAGGAGAGATTGCTATCAAACAGCACACCTAGGTTCCTGACTGATGACGAAGAATCGACAGAGCAGCCATCAAGTGTTAGCCAGTGTTCTAGGTTATTACTTGTGGGGGTTTTAGGTCCGATAATTAACACCTCTGTTTTTTCAGAATTTAGCAGTAAGAAATTACTCGTCATCCAGTTTTTTATATCGACTATGCATTCCATAATTTCTCAATTTGGTGTGTTTCACCGGGCCACGAAGAAATATAGAGCTGAGTATCATCAGCATAACAGTGAAAGCTAACCCCGTGTTTCCTAATTATATTTCCCAAGGGTAACATATAAAGCGTACTGAGCCTTGAGAAACTCCATACTGCACTTGTGATCGATATGATACCTCTTCATTCACTGCTATGAATTGATGGCGGTCAGATAAGTACGATTTGAACCATGCTAATGCACTTCCACTAATGCCAACAAAGTTTTCTAGTCTATTCAAAAGAATGTTGTGATCGATGGTGTCGAACGCAGCGCTAAGATCCAGTAGCACTAATAGAGAGATACAACCACGATCAGATGATAAGAGCAGGTCATTTGTAACTCTAATGAGAGCAGTCTCAGTACTATGATACGGTCTAAATCCTGACTGGAAATCCTAGGTTAGTGCGCCGACATATATCGCAGATGTGCTCACAGCAACCTGAGTTCGATTCCCGTCTCGAGGTCCGTTGCTGATCCCACTCCCCTCTCTCTTCCCAATGCTTTCCTGTCATCTCTCTACTGTCCTGTCCATTAAAGGCATAAAAGCCTGAAAATGTAACTTAAAAAAAAGAAAATGAACCATTTTCTCCATGTGTTTTATATGTAACCTCGACTAAGATTTATTATTTGGGCATCATCAGAAATTGCTGTGGAACTAGTTATTACATTTTATATATTTTTATAGTTTAACAAAATTATTAAAAATGATTAACTGTGTTTTTAGTATTGAAAGACACCACATCACAACACATAATAGCCTTTATTTAATAATAATCTGCCTTTATAACATTGTTTCACACAAACTAAACATACAGGCTTGAAGAAAAAGACACCTACATCTTTGATGGCCTGAGGGTCAGTAAATTAACAGCAAATTTACATTTTTGGGTGAACTATCCCTTTAAAGCTCCAGTTGACAAACATAACATCTGTAATACAACTGCAAAATTCAGTTTAAACTTTGTTTAATGAATATAAAAAAAGACTAAACAAGCTAAACAATGTTTACAAATAAACATTTACAAATATTACTACTGTTCACAATCACATCTTTAAAATGAGGCAAAAGTAAAAAAAAAACTAAAAAAACGAACCGTCTTGGTTACGTATGTAACCCACGTTCCCTGAAGCAGGGGCGGAGCCAACCCTTTGGCCACTCCACTCACAACTGCAGGTTTTGTCCCTTTTTTTTCTTGACAAGAAGTGCATTTATTAAGACGCGGAACCGCCGTATCTCTTTATGACCACATCAAACGGAAGCACTTCAACATCGCCTCAGTGCCAGGCACGAGTCAAATGAGCACAGATAATGTACAGGAGCCAAATGAACTTCAGTAGTACAACAGTGAACTGCGGTCTGATGAGATGTTGTTAGGCTATGTCAGTTAAACAAACTTTCCTGTCCTGTCAGCTGTCACTGTGCTCACGTCGCACACTCTCCAACTTTACGCGAATATGAAGCGTACACTCCATATTGCTTCAACATAAATAAAGCACACAAAAACTATGAGCATACAATGTAGTTCTGTTGACAGTTAAGTCATGAAATTACCAAAAAGACGATTAAAGTTGCAAACTGTGCATGCATGTATATATGCATCACATTAAAAAATGTCTCTAAAATGCATACTAAAATATATTCTGCAATTCGAGATATAAGGTGCAAGCTGAAGTTTTTTTTTTTTTATTTAATGCACAAGTAAATGTGAGCACAGTGCACTTATACTAGAAAACATGCACTATTTACATGCACTACTAAGTACAAACGAAAATGAAACCATTTAAATGCATAAAATAGGCTAGCTCATTTTGCATTCTGGCATTTATGTGCTGTTGACTTCTGGCCTTTTTCGCATTCTTATCACTATCTGCATGTCTCATCCATGAGTATGCATTGATGGAGAAAAAGCTTTTGGGGGTTTTTAGAACCAGAACCAAGCTGACTGCGCAATAAAACTATAGTGAGCCCCTTTATTAAAATACCTGGAGGTGAGGAATAATACAAAAAATATCTCAACTACAATTAAGTAGAAATTAATTGTATTTAGTTGTGTTTTAGGCACTAAATCAGTCCAGTACTTTACAGTCAAACACATTTTTACATTGAAATAATGAATATTTCTGTGCCACCCCAGACTGGTTGTTGGCCCCTCCCTGGCCACCCCTATGAAAATGTCCTGGCTCTGCAACTGCCCTAAAGGAGGGAACGCAGCTGTTACGTCGATATATACTGCTGTTTAGGGGTCTCACTTGGGAGCCCCAATCACCTCTGAGCACTAGAAGAAAAGGCCAATGAAAATTGGCGAGTTTAATTAGCATGCCAAGCCACTCCCTGTACATATGGGTATATAAGATGGCGGCATGCATCCATTCATTCAGGTTTGTGCTGAGGAGCCGATCGCTTTGTGGGGGGGGGGGTTCCCCCTCGTTTGAAATTGCGTTCCCCCCTCAGGGCCCCCCCGTAGCGCCGGGCCCTTGGAATTGTCCTAACCTTTTTTATCCATATGTCTGCTCTTCTCTTACTCCCACATATTGGCATTTTTTAACGTTTTATGAGAAACATAAAACATACAGCAAGTGTATGTTAGCTTATGTCCCGCCGGTTCATATATACGCATCTAAGCTCATAACCACGCATCAGATTCGTTCTGAATAAATCTCTTCCCAAATCGTCCCTCCCTAACTTTTTCGTCTTGTTTTTATTCATTGATGAAAATGTCAATAGATTTTCATCATAGTTGTTGTCATTCAAAACGAGTTTTAGTTTATCATCTCGTTTTCATCATTGAAAAAACTGTTGACAAATTATTCATCAACGAAATTAACACTGCTGTCCTGCTGGTAGGTCCAATAATCCACCAGGACGCCACCAGGTTTTCTTTCAGAATCTTAGGAGATAGATAGGAGGTAGTCCTCATTTTTCATGATACCATCTATTGCAGGGGTAACCAAACTTATTCCTGGAGTTGGAGTTTAGCTCCAACTTGCCTCAACACACCTGCCTTGAAGTTTCAATTATACCAAGCAAGACCTTGATTAGCTGGTTCAGGTGTGTTTGATTAGGGTTGGAGCTAAACTCTGCAGGACACCGGCCCTCCAGGAACAAGTTTGGTGACCTGCGTAAATCAGTTAAAAAGAGCTTGTGTACATTGGATAACAGGGGTTATGAGAAGAGCTCTTTCAATGGGACAGTTAATAACAACTTCATAATGAAATTTCAAAACTGAAAGTTGTTGTTTTTAAAGACTTTCGTACTTATCTGGGAAGTCACATATGTCCAAATCCAGCTGTCAGTCACTGACTTCAAAAAGTGCACATAGTAAAAAGTATGTCAGTGCAATCAGGACCATGAAATATTATTGAAAATTATGATAACGTGCACTTTTTTAACAATTGCTGAAACGGAATTAATTTAACCAAAGTCAATGGCCAAGTGCCCAACTAAAGTGAACACTAATCACCATAATGGTAACAGATGTTAACAGCCTTTGTGCATGTACCATATGAAAGAAATAAAGCCAAAATGGTTTGCAGTAAGTGAATATGGTAATTATGTTTTTGCAGCTGTTTAATCATCCTCTGGTGAGATATTGATTTCATCTAAGGCTTTGTGGCTGTAAGTAGTTGTTGTGTTTCTGCTCACCTCTTCACTTTTTTCTATTCCTGCTGTTCCTCTTATCCTCAGTGATTCTGCTTGTTAACTGCAGGTGTCATCACTAATGCTCAGTCATCACTTGTAGAGTGAATCTACTTTATTTTACTATCTACAACACTGCTTAAGTGTTACTTTTACTGTCTATAGATCAGGATCATATGAAAACTGGGCAGTGTTTGTTTAACAATGGGGATTTTGCAGTGTAAACTTTAGGCTTGCTGCGATAGACGTGTTGGCAGTGATACCGTTGTTAAGCCTCAACACCGGTTATGTCACTTGTCTGCCGCGGCACCATCCCCCACCGTTGTTTTGATTTTTTTATAGTAATAAAAAATCATATAGTTCAGTTAGAGAACAGACACTACAATTTAAAAACTGTTGCACAGTGCAGCGTGCCGAACGACAGTCGCATTACAGATCAGATTTCATTTAGCCTATCGTGAGGAGAGTGAGTCGAGCTAACTGACAAGAAGAGTGAAGTGAGACAGACAAGACGATAGCAGATTTAGTTTTGAAATGAAATGCAAAATCACCTGTTTGGCAATATTTTGGATTTTGAAAAGCCTGTTGACTTTTGCCGTTTATCTAAGTTGATATTGGAAGGTTTTTTTAAACATTAGTTTCTTACTTAACCTAATTGTTTCCAAAGTTTGTGTAATTACACTTTGTGTAATTTATTTTATTTTGACATCAAGGTGAATGCCACGTCTCGTCTCCAAGCTTTCTTATTCATTTTGCTAATAAACGTTAGCAATTCTAATTTATTTGGTACCACAGTGTTTACATATTTTCAGTTTTGTATACCTATTTAAACTTTGTGCAAGTTATTTGTTATTTTATATTAGGCATAGCCTAGCATGGTGTATTTTTATTAGGTTTGTTATTAAAAGTTCTATGATTTATATATAGGCTAAGTGAGTTTGACGTTGTATTTTGTTGTTGCTTGAATTGATGCCGAATTGGCGCTAATTCGAAAGTGAAAGTAAAATGCGCACGGTGCTTTTCAGCTATTTAAAAGCGAAGGAAAGCGAGAAAAAAGAGGGAAAACTCCCCCCATGGTGATACCAGTATTACCAGTGTTGTCACACGTCAATTAACCGGTGGGAAAATTTCCTCACCGTCACAACCCTGGTAAACATATAACCAGCAACATGTGTTTTCCTTTTATTAAAAAATGTATTAAACTTTATTTGGAAAATTGTCTTGGTTTTTAACTACAAACACTAGCCAGTTTCAAAAGAAATGTGATATGTAACACACACACAAGTTTTGTTGTGGTCTTGCTGAGATCATACCAGCACCCAAAAAACAACAAATGCTGGTCCACCAAATCAAATCAAATCACTTTTATTGTCACATCACCACAGCACAAGTGCCTTGGTGAGTGAAATTCTTGAGAGCGTGCTCCAAACAGTGCAAAAAAAACAAAACAAAACAATTTACATATAGACAGTACATATTTACAGACTGTACAGAAGACAATGTGCAAAATACACATACACATACTCAATACACACAGTGTACTATAAAGACAGTCTTAGTTACCAGCACACCAGCGTCCCAGCCTGCAAAACATACCTTATGTTGGTGACCAGCAATGCTGGATTTTTCAGCAGGGCAAACATTTGCAACATCCATATGTCCAAAGAGCTACAATTTAGACTTGTCTGACCAAAGGATGGATGACCAGAAGTTCGGATCTCCATCTAGGTGACCCCTCGCAAAGGCCAGACGTGCAGCCCAATGTCTCTGGGTAACTCCCCCACATTGTCGGGGACGACTGAGGTGAGACCCTTGAGCAAGACACCGAACCCCCAATTGCTCTCGGGCGCGTTCACTGTGTGTGTGTGCACTTGGATGGGTTAAATGTAGAGCACAAATTCCGAGTATGGGTCACCATACTTGGCCACACGTCACTTCACTTTCACTTAAGATATGCCAGTCTAAACATTAAACAGCCAGAAGACGAAAATGAGAGCAGACTGTGTGCAAATATTGAGTTGTTTTTTAAGTCTTGAGCTTGAATAGACAAATTCACACAAAAATTATGTCAACATGCTTGCTCGTCGTGTATATAAAATAAACGTGGTTGTAAACACTGAATAGTTGTAACATGTTTATTTACACATTTATTTTTATTTATATATATATATATATATATATATATATATTATGGGTTTAACGGTTCAAATTATTCACAGTTCAGTTTGTATCACGATATTAGAGTCACAGTTTCGGTATGGTAACTTTAGTTTTTAGGTACAGAAATGTAATAAAGTAATCAAAAGTAAAATAACATTGCATATTCGGCTGTATAAATTGAAGTTCAATCCTTATTTAAGATACAAAAGCTATTTAATCATGAGCCGTGAGTGATTTCCTTGTCTTTTGTTGTTTTGTTAACATTAAAAACACAAGACAGCAGGTATAAAGCCTGCTTATCACTTTAAGACAATGCACAGATCCAGTACACTGATACTGTACACTCAACCGACTATGTATGCTAGGATACTTACCAAGACCAGAGATGGGCAGTATTTCAATTAAATGTATTTGAAATACGTATTTAATTACTAAACACGTATTTTGTCATTTGTATTTTGCTGGACAAAAAAAAAAATAATCAAAAGTAATGTGTAATTAAATACTTTGAGAGACAGTATTTTGTATTTGAAATACTCAAAATACATAATTAAGTAGGCCTAGTTCTTTTTTCTCAGATAATCCAATATCTTTCTTCAAACACACACAAAAAAACACTATTTATAAATGCATTTATTTAACGCACCAAACTTCTTATTTACATTTCCTTGCATTTGTACATAACACACCTGTACACACAAATACCATATAATTTTTATTTTGTATATTGTGGTCTTTCAAAAAACTATATATTATTTATTTCCAATTTACTTATTATATTTTTATTATTTGTGTCACTGTCATTCTGTTTGTGCTGTGGAAGCCTCTGTCACCATGACAAATTCCAGTAAACATACCTGGCAATAAAGCTCTTTCTTCACCTGTGTTAATAGTACTGCCAACTATACCCTATCATAGTTTTTGGCTAGATGCAAGTGAATCATGTCCTCTTGGATCCAGGTTAGTTCACCCAAAAAATAAAATCTGTTGTTAATACTCACCCTTGTGTCATTCCACTCCTGTAAGACCTTCGTTTATCTTTGGAACATAAATGAAGATATTTTTGACGAAATCCGAGAGCTTTCTATCCCTCCACAGTCAGTCATGCAACTCACACGTTCAAGGTCCAGAACGGTAGGAAAGACGTCAATAAGTAATCCATGTCATTACGTATATCATTAAGTAATCCATTTTATTAAGTACATGAGTGCTTTTTTTGCACAAAATTTTCCAAGAATATTATTCAAACACACATGTTGTGGTACTCTAGTGAATACTCACTCGTTGATGCGAGTCTTCTATGGCATGAACACAACAAATGCGTTTTAATACTTTTGTGAACACAATGCAGATCGATATTTTCATAAAGTTGTAAATTATGTTTTATTTTGCAAACAAAGCACTCACGTTGCTTAATAAAATGGAGGTTAAACCACTGAAGTCACATGGAATACTTTAACAATGTCTTTCCTACCGTTCTGTGCTGTGCATGTGTATGTGGCGTTGGTGCCTATGAAGGGAAAGCTCTCGAATTTCATTAGAAAGATGAAAGAAGGTCTTACAGGTGTGAAATGACATAAGAATGAGTAATTAATGACATAATTTCCATTTTTGGGTGAAATAAACCTTTAATTCATCCATGGTTCCAACTGGAATAAAATGGTTTTGGTTAGCTTGCTTGATAAAAGTTAGCTACTTGTTTCCAGAGACTAACTGAAATTTTTCAAGTATTAGGTTAAGATCAATATTATTGCTAATGTCTGAACAGCATGTAACAAAAATGTAAAAATTAAAGCCTGTAGACTAATTATTATGTGAATGACTCAGGGCAATTTTGCTGGGAAAATCCATGGGAAACTGTCATTGCAGTGTAATTTTAATGAACCTCATCTGTCGACATGATGTCGGTGAATCTCACTGGCATTACTATGGCCCTGTCCCAAATCGAACACTTCATGTGCACTTGCGGTCTAACAGACTTACAATGGCCGCCGCGTGCGCGTGTCCGTTAAGTCCACAAGACCGTAGGGTGTCCCATTCGAACACTTTTTAGCATTCAGAAGGGTGCTCACGAGCCCCCCGATTGCGATTTTCGGCATATCATGTTCGAGGGATCTTCTCTTGGATCTCACAATCTTGTCTGCAGCTTTCTGAAGGCTGCACGCTGTCTAAAGCCTGCTCGGAATCCTCATTTTCCGGTGTGGAATCTACCACTCGTGCTTTCGTTCCTTTGCTCATCCCAATTTGAGCCCTTGCAAAGCAATGACATCAAATGGATATCCTTGAAGACTGCTTTTTTGTTGGCTGTTGCTTCTGCGAAACGAGTTGGTGAGTTGCATGCGCTACCTGTTAGTGAGTTATGCTTGCGTTGGTTGCCAGATAACTCCGGGGTTGTCCTACGACCCAATCCTTCTTTTCTTCCGAAAGTTCTCCTCCCTCAGTTCATAAATCAGAACATTGAACTGGCCTCTTTTCAGACTTCTTCAGGGTCTGATTCGAGCAATCACCTTTTTTGTCCCATTCGTGCCTTGAAGTGTTATGTAGGCACTACTGTTCAATTTAGACGTTCAAAACAGTTGTTTGTCTGCTATGGTGGTGTGAAGAAAGGTGCTCCAGTGTCGAAACAGAGATTGTCGAACTGGATAGTGGAGACTATTATACTGGCTTACAAGGCAGCGGGGAGACCATTGCCCTCGGGTCTAACTTGTCATTCCACCAGGGCCATCTCATCGTCTTGGGCTGCGTTTAGAGGAGTCTCCTTGGCGGACATCTGCACTGCCGCTACCTGGGTTTCTCCGTGCACATTTGCCAGGTTTTATAAGGTCAATGTTGCTGCTCATCATGCCGTGTGTTCTGCGGTTCTTCAGTAGCAGCCATAATTTTTTCATCTGGTAGGTAGCATTCCTCATGACTATGTTGGTATGTGTCATCCAAAGTATTCATACTGCCTCTGGTGGTCAGTAGGAATGAAACAGAATGCTAGTTACGCTAGTTACTGGTATTACTGTGTGAAAGGGGCTATTGTTATAAATCATAAATTATATATTTTTTTTGTAATGTGTGAAAATATTGATATTAAATGTTTACTGTAGCTGATTCTTTGTTTCCTTTAGAAGTTTAACGATATTGTAAGGAATTTTTAGCCCCTTACATTGTTTAATTTAGCTTTTAGGGAATCAATTCTTAAGATTCGATATGGATATGATCAATTGATATTAATCAAAACGTCCAACTTATACCTTATTTAACAATCGTCCAGCGAGTCGTTAAGTTTCAGTATATCTGAGAAATTCTGTTTATTTTTGTGGCCACGATATAATAATACAGAATTATTTGAGTAACTTTATGAGCATAGGTAACGTGGTCTTGGCAAATAGTTTATGACTTGAAAATCACATAGCACCAGACAACAGATTTCTTAATAAATCAAACGAGAGTTTATTATGCTATTCTACTCAAGATACATGAAACTATTCTAAATAACACAAAACAAAATACATACATACACACATACACGTTTTAGGCAATGAACAGTTGCGATTTGGAGACCGTTAAAATATAGCACTGTTTGCTATTTCCACACGATTTTAGCCGTGCAGATCATCGAGCGGAGAACTTTATCTTTACTTTTAGAGATAAACACAACCACGATTCCAGCAGAATTATAGAGATGGTTGTACTTGCTTTTAAGCTGATATGACCGCTGATCTGTTGTTTCGTTTCCTTTCCTGGTTTGAAGGGAATCCGCTGATCGTTGCGTGACGTCACGGGGAAAGCCTTTCGCTGGTAGGTTGGCTGCTCGGTGTTGTATGACGCTCGAAGTTCTTCCTTGAGTTCCTTTCGCGTAGCTTCAGACTTTCAAGGGTTTCTTCAGACATTTGACTAAGTGTTGGTCCAATGTTCAGGGCTCGGCCTAGATGTTAACGGCTGGGAGCGCTTTTGGAGCAGCTCAATGAGCCAAAGTCAAAGTTTGTTAAGCAGCGCGCCAGCAAGCAGAGAGAGCATTGTGAGCTGGGAGTGGAGCCCCGCCCCACACGGCTTTTTTCTGTGCAGACATTATCCGCCTATTTATTTTGTCACATGGAGAAAATACCCTGGCAGACTTTTATACGTGTTATAATCATCCATTATGATGCTAAATGTTAATTTTCATTCACACCAACTTGTTTACGAAACCAGCTCTTATTAAAAATCAAACACCACGTATTTGGCATACACAGAGTCCATATACTAATTATATCAACTGCACGGTTAAGGCATAGATTAAACTAGGCTAAATTCTGAATAATCGCACCATGCATATGAATTAAACACAGGAAAAAGTTATGTCACAGATTAAGAAAATATCATTGGTTACAATAACACAGAAAGCTTAATTTCATTTCATAGACTACAACCAGCAATATATATGTATTGTCTGTATCTATATTATATATATATTGCTTCTAATAGCAGAAATGATTATTATTCATTGTCTTTTGGAGCACTTTATAAACATTTTGAGTCTTTGTTTGTCCAAGAACAGAAACTGAGGGGTGTTTCAGTGTTGGAATGTGAGGAGGTCGATAGTCAATTTTGGGGCATGCATCTGCACAACTTCAGCGCTCGTAAAAGTCTTTCCTTGTTGATAAAAATCATTGAATTATGCGTTAACGATCATCCCAGACCATGTCCAGGTAGGGAGTTTTTTTCATACTGTTTCGGTTGAGTTATGGTTAAGTGATAAGAACCAAGTGAAGTCCTGTTTTAAACCACATTCAAGATGTTCTCCTCCAATTTCTCCTTGTTTTAAAGGTCTCTTGAGATAAGGAGGTTTTATGGCAGGAAATCGGAACTCAGGAATGTGCTCGCAATTATGGTGTGTGTGTGCGTTCTCGCTCCCCAAAGCATTACATTATCAATGGATTTGTTCCTGAATACCAACATAGTGTCTGCCTTGGCATGATAAGACAACTTGCCTATCTCTGACTAGACAGTAAGCAGAATGACAAACACTGGTACATAGGCACAAAAACCAGTATCGTAAATAACGTTACTTGATATTGAACCCCCCAGTAGAGAGAGATGGTCCTCACTGCAGAACACAAGATCCAGAGGGCGAGGTTGGATCCAGATCCAACTCCTCCCACCTTACATATACCTAAACCTACCAGTCTCCACCCCCTGATCCCTAAACCTACCCATCTCCACCCCCTAGATGTGGATCCTGGATCTTTGTTCTGAAGTGAGGGGCTACTGAGTAGAGATCAAAAGGGCACCAAGATCAATCGATGACCAGAAGTTCTGGACAGCTGCTGAATGGAAAACACTTTTGCTCTTTTTTAATTCGAATTTATTAATTCGTCATTGTCATTAGGATATGTCCCCAAAAACTTTAAATTGGCTGTTATTAAGCCTCTCATTAAAAAACCACAACTTGACCCCAAAGATCTAGTTAATTACAGACCGATCTCGAATCTCCCTTTTCTGTCAAAGATACTAGAAAAGGTTGTATCCTCACAATTATATTCCTTCTTAGAGAAAAATGATATCTGTGATGATTTCCAGTCAGGATTTAGACCATCTCATAGTACTGAGACTGCTCTCATTAGAGTGACAAATGACCTGCTCTTATCATCTGATCTTGGTTGTATCTCTCTATTAGTGCTACTGGATCTTAGCGCTGCGTTCGACACTATCGACCACAACATTCTTTTGAATAGACTAGAAAACTTTGTTGGCATTAGTGGAAGTGCATTAGCATGGTTCAAATCGTACTTATCTGACCGCCATCAATTCGTAGCAGTGAATGAAGAGGTATCATATCGATCACAAGTGCAGTATGGAGTACCTCAAGGTTCAGTACTAGGGCCGTTACTTTTCACGCTTTACATGTTACCCTTGGGAAATATCATCAGGAAACACGGGGTTATATTTATATACACGGGCTCTATATTTCTTCACGGCCCAGTGAAACACACCAAATTGAGAAACTTATGGAATGCATAGTCGATATAAAAAACTGGATGACGAGTAATTTCTTACTGCTAAATTCTGAAAAAAACAGAGGTGTTAATTATCGGACCTAAAACCCCCTCAAGTAATAACCTAGAACACTGTCTAACACTTGATGGCTGCTCTGTCGATTCTTCGTCATCAGTCAGGAACCTAGGTGTGCTATTTGATAGCAATCTCTCCTTTGACAGCCACGTTTCTAGCATTTGTAAAACTGCATTTTTTCATCTTAAAAATATATCTAAACTGAGACCTATGCTCTCAATGTCAAATGCAGATATATTAATTAATGCGTTTATGACCTCAATGTTAGATTATTGTAATGCTTTATTCGGTGGTTGTTCTGCAGGCTTAATAAACAAACTACAGATGGTTCAAAATGCAGCAGCTAGAGTTCTTACTAGAACCAGGAAGTATGACCACATTAGCCCGGTTCTGTCAACACTGCACTGGCTCCCTACTAAACATCGTATAGATTTTAAAATCTTGTTAATTACTTATAAAGCCCTGAATGGTTTAGCTCCTCAGTACTTGAGTGAGCTCTTATCGCATTATAGTCCTCCACGGCCTCTGCGTTCTCTCAGATCAGATGGTGGATCAGCACCTAGAGACGACCTCTGCAGCCCTGAATGTCTGCGGAGACCAGGACACCTAGATGAGTCCCAGAGACAGATCCCCAGTGAGGACCCCATCACCTAGACAGCCATCGGCAGGGGCGCCGTAAGGGGGGGGAAAGTTAGGACGATTCTAAGGGCCCAACGATGGGAGGGGGCCCCCGAGGGAGAAACGTGATTTCTACGAGGGGAACGCTAGAGCCCTGCATTTCAGCCCGGCTTCGATCGGGCCAATTTTCACGTCATAGTTCAGACGTGGGCCGGGCCTCGGGCCTGTTTTAGGCTTCTCCTTATGTTTATATTTTAGACATCCATCAATTAGTGATGAAAAAAATTGCCGCGCTGGTGGAAACAACACAAGACCGTGCTGCCGCGGCTGTCAAGAGCGGCTCGACGGTGTTTAGTGTCCAGCAGCAGCAGAGAGCCTTCAGCACAGCTGAAGAGTTCTGCGTTCAAATACACGCAATAAAGCTTGCCATAAAGCCCCAGCAAAAGTAATTACCATGAATGTGTCCGGGGGAAATAGTAAGGAGATATTTGAATTATTTACTAATAAACTAGTGTTTTCTGTGTCAGTGTCGCAAAGATGAAGAATCAGATGATGATCCTGACTCGCCGTCTCCTCATTAGACTCGCCTTTAGAGAGAAGTGCATCTTCACGGATTATAATGAAAGAGTTTTTGTTTTCGATTTGATTTATTTCGTTAAGTAGTAATTTAAAGCTTTCTATAGATATATTTATCATGTCTGTGAGTCATGTATTCACTGACTTTCGGTTCATTTTTGTGAAGTGCTCCTGTTCAAGATGAGACGGCACATCATTGTTTTCTTTATTTTATAAAATTATTTTATATATTCAGGGCTCTAGACTGGACCATTTTTTGAGAGTGTGCGAGTAAAAATTTGACGTGGTCGCACTTGTGCTAGTGCATGGTCTGCCCTGCTCCAAAGCGCGCGCGCTGCCAGCCAGCACATTGTAGCAGGAGAAAGATTTCACTGATCAGGTGCAAGCGCTTCAGTACAGCCTGGTTTCACACCGCACGCGTAGAGCAGAGCAGAGGCAGCGCAGAAGCGCGCGTATGCAGAGCGGGAGCAGCACGCCCATTGTGCTTTCACTGGCCGCATCAGCACGAGCGCGAAGGTGCGCGCAGCGGAGGATTTGGTTTTCAAACTAAAATGAAAGACCGCTTCTTAAACCAGAGAAGGTGAACATGTTGATATTCTTGTAGAGAAAACATGCAAGTCCTGTCAGCGACAGACAGTTTAGTTTTACTTTTTGTTTTCGTTTTGAAAAGCTTGTTATCTTTGCTGTTTACCTCACCTTACACTATGGAGGCTTTCCTTATTTTTTTATTATTATTATTATTTGATTCCTCAGTGTTTGCTAAACATTCTGTTATGTATTAGTCAGTATAATACAGCATGTGATGTGTCCTATGCCATACCTCGTCTTATTCGTTTTTGTTAATAAATGTTATGCTAGTTTGTCATTGTAAAGTACTGTTTTATTGTTGTTGTGCTTTTTAATTAAGAATAACAATGAATCCATCTTTTGTTTTAGTCTTAAAAAGTGAAAGGTGTATAGATATAAGCAAAACAGATAATTATCTTTTCTTGTAAAGCGTGACACCAAGATCGTGAAAGTGAAAGCAAAAAGTGGAATTACTGTCACAAAATTTAAATCACAAATAATACTGATGAAAAAGAACGGGTTGAATCCCCAGCCATACCCCCGAAGCCCCCCCCCCCCCCCCCCCCCCCCCCGTCTGAATATGCTGTCCAATATGGTCCAGGGCCCAGAATCCGTAGCGGCGCCCCTGGCCATCGGGAAAAGACCACTGGAACCAGTTGAGCCCTTACAATCTGACTTTGCAGCAGTTGGAATTGAACTGCTGGTTCGTCTGGCCAGAGGAGAAATGGCCCCCCGACTGAGCCTGGTTTCTCCCAAGGTTTTTTTCTCCAGTCTGTCACCGATGGAGTTTTGGTTCCTTGCCGCTGTCGCCTCTGGCTTGCTTAGTTGGGGACACTTCATTTCCAGCGATATTGTCGACTTGATTAAACAGAAACTTTTTGAGCTGAACTGAGCTGGACGATGCATCACTGAATTCAATAATGAAATGCCTTTAACTGAAAATTGAGTGTTTAATCTTGTCATTTTACATTATTGACACTATTTTCCTATTTTGATATTGTGCAGTTGCTTTGACACAATTTGTATTGTTAATAAATAAAGGTGACTTGACTTGACTCTTTTATGCAATACCTGTTTTGAGTGCAATTTTAAAGAGAATGTATTAGAGCCATTTTATTAGTTTTTGCTGTTGTTACATCTGGAGGGATAGTTTTTCGATGTGTGCCTTGCACTCTCGCTTTTCTCTTTCTCACTCTTAGGTGACTCCACCCTAATTGGACATGCAAAGACACTTACTCATTTGTCACCCGAACACTTTTGAAATACACCAGGATGCTAGAGAGAAAAGAGATAGAAAACAGAGTTGGTGTTGTTGTGTTGGTGAATCTGTGTATTGCAGTAGCAGAGCCCTGCGCACCAGCTGCCACTTTCTCTCGTAGTGGATGTGTTCTGTGCAGTTGAGGCGGTGTTCATGACACGGTCATGGGGTGGACATTGCCATAGTTGCAAACAACAAGGTCACATTTGATTTTACTAAAAACTACATAAAACAACAGAACTTTAGTATGTGTTATTTGCTATTTATCACTTCATGTGACTATGACTAGCGTAGTTTTCCGGATGTCTCCCATTGAAAATGAACTAGACACTCATGGCCGCTGCGTCCCATGCACAATTTGCAGCACTGAGCATTATAGCCAATCATGCTACCATTGATTGACAGCTGTAGTGGCTATATTAAAGGAAGCACTCTTTGCTCACTTCCTGTATTTAATCTATTCAATATTTGAATAAAAGTTTTAATAAATGAGTTTTGTCTACCTCATGTAGGAGATTTAATGTGGTGCGGGTCGGGTCCCGGTTTTTATGTCAAATGGGTCGGGTCGGGTACGGAAATAAATTAGTGTTGCTGTCAGATAACGGGTTGGGTGTTCTGCTAATTACTTCAGGTTATCAAACAGGACCCGTGCAAGACTCTGTTGCAGTAGATTAGCATTTTATTATGCTGCTCTGTAATTTAGAATTTAGATTAAGAATTCAGACCAGAGAGGCTGTAGGGATTAAGAGCCATATATTTTTAATTGTAAATACTTTTTCTTCTGTTTTTGGTGCAGATAGGTGTCACACTCACACACCACATGGACTTCTGTTTTTGTTTGAAACTTCCCCTGCCTGTATTTGTCACTATGGTTACTGATTTAATATCACGTTCAGCCTTGTCTCTGCATTAGTCTGTTATTCAAGTTTCTGTGTTTTCAGTTCTAGCGGTCCAGTCTCAATGTTATTTCTGTGTTGTGCACTTTCTACCCTGTTTGGATTGCCTGTGTTTTGGATTAAAATTTCTGAAACTTTCACCTTCATCCTTGTGTATTTGTATACAGCGCATTGTGACAATAGGTAGGGGTAATAAGTCAGGGTCGATCGCTGTCATTTTCTTTATTTTCACGATAGGTTATTTACTGTTTGCAGATTTAGTCAGCACTGTCTTTTGTTTATTCTGGCCTTGCCCAATCCTGAAAACATTGCCTTAAGTGGTGATTAAAAAGAAAATATATTTAAAATAAATACACAGACAAATGGTAGCAGTGAATACTGATCTCTTTCTTGATGTTTCAACGAATTGGGGACAATTGGGGGCTCGTCCTATTTTTGGTTTGCTGAAGGACAGAAATTGTGAATTCTCATGTCTAATTGTGAATGGGGTATTCTGACTTAGAGGTGTTCAGTCATAAACCCACAGATGGTAGCTTCGCACCAGTGGCTCCTCAGCCAAGTACATGCACCAAATGTCTAAACCTGCAGTTCCATACTGCTCGTACTGAGCAGGATTACTATTGCAACAACACAACATCAGTAGGGTAACACTAAACTGTCTCACGATAGTCTAAACCCAGCTCACGTTCCTTATTAGTGGGTGAACAATCCAATGCTTAGCGAATTCTGCTTCACAATGATAGGAAGAGCTGATATTGAAAGAATCAAAAAGCAACATCGCTATGAACTCTTGGCCGCCACCAGCCAGTTTCCCTGTGGTAACTTTTCTGACACCTCCTGCTTAAAACACAAAAAGCCAGAAGGATCATGAGGCCCTTCTTTCATTGTCTGTATTCATACTGAACATCAAGATCAAGCAAGCTTTTGCCCTTCTGCTACATGGGCAGGTTGAGCCTGGGAGTAGTCGGCCCCAGGGCTTGGACTCCAGAGGCGAGTGCCCGCTGGGGGCTGACTTTCTGAAGTCCAGATGGCCAGAACAGCCGTCGGCCTGGTTCATAATCAAAGAAAAAGGTTCATCATCAAATTCACACCCCTTCATCCCAATTTAAATTGCCCACAAAATGGTCACAAACACCAAAACAAACAGAATTTGACAGCTCTAATGGCACTTTGTGTCAGTTTGCACAATCAGGTGTTCTCACGTTATCTACAGCTGAAATTATATCAAAACATACACTATAATTCTCCCCAAGATTGAGATAACATCACACAGACAACCGTTTTGTTTTAAAACAAACCTAAAACAATGTGTTTGCTTTCCATAATTTTGAAAGTGTTATAAGAAATATATATATATATATATATATATATATATATATATATATAAAAGTAATGTAGGATTGGTTTAATAACTTCATACAACAATAAATTTATTTTAATCACCATAGGTTTTGTGATATTATTTGCCATAAATGCGATACATTGACTGCTGTAATATTGTGAGATATAGCAGCTGTTTTGGTAGGGCCAAATTGGGGGAAAATCCAGTGCTGTTTTTTACTCCCAGTCCATCCCTGGTCATGCGATCTCGTCCGTAAAGCCGGTTCTGTGATTAGTAGTAAATCTCCATCACATGCTTTCAGATGGAGCGGCATTTACTACACAGTGGGGGTGGAAGGGTACGCGTATCGAACCGTACGGTTCACGGGGCAAATTCCAAATGGAAGTGATCATCCCTATCCCCTTGGAGTGGGGACTTTGGAGTGAACAGGGCATGTGCGTGCCATTATGTAGTCGTTTGGAATGCACTTGGCAAAGGGAGCGATGTAATTTCTTCATTATCTTCAGCTGGGATGTTCCCGTGACAACACAGCATGGTGTGCATCAGCAGATGTCGCTGTTTTAATGTCATAAATGTCTTTTTATTGTTGTTAGCATAACTGTTGCAAATGAACATACATTTTATATTTTAAAACGTTTTTAAAGTTTTTTTGCTATATAATATATAAAAACTAATATGTATACAACTTTTTCAAATATAAAATGTATATTTTTTATGCCGGGCTCCGTCAGCGAATGTGCTGACGCACACCGTGCTGAGTCACGGGAACATCCCAGCTGAAGATAATGAGGAAATTACGTCTCTCCCTTTGCCAAGTGCATTCCAAACAACTAAATAATGGCACGCACGTGCCCTGCTCACTCCAAAGTCCCCACTCCAAGGGGATAGAGATGATCACTTCCATTTGGAATTTGCCCTGTGAACCGTACGGTTCGATACGCGTACCGTTCCACCCCTACTACACAGAGCCATAGTTCACTGACAAGCTACGCAAAACTGCATTCATAATCGCAGGCGATTCGTCATCCTTAAATCTATTAAAACGGTCAGTTTAAGTAACATTGTAAAAGACTGATGCAATTTTTGGTACGAGGAGACGTGGGATAAACTCAAGCAACAATCTTTAATAATCCACAGAAGGGTAACACAGGGCAGGCAGGAACACACACGTAGCACCATACACGGACATGAAGACGTTTAACACCGGACAAAGGAATCAAGGGGCAGACAACACTGTAAGTACCAGACTGAACGAGAAGATAATTAACGGGACACAGGTGAATCAAATGACTAATGAAACAAGGGAGAAACTAGGTCAAATAGAGTACATGGGGAGAAAAACACACACAGACAGTCCATGGGCGTGAAAATATGTTGATGGTTTAATCAAACTTTTCATACAGTTATTAAAAACAAATCCCCAAACCAGTCCCCTACAGACATCACTTTGGGCCACGACTGTATACATATTTTTTTTCTTATCGAAATTTAAAGAATTCAACACTCAATAAATATGTAAAAGCAAATGTTTTACACTTGCTACTGACAATTTTATCATTTCTAGGGGCATACATGTTGAAGTAAACTTCTTACTAAGCACATAAAATGTATCTATTTCCATACCTCTAGCAGCACTTTCACTACACCCTCATCCGTGACATCTTTTAAAGTGGCGCTGAAAGAGGGCTGACCTACAAAGTGGTTTATCACATCTTTTGAACGAAAATGGGGCCCTGGTCCTCCATGCACTATTGATACTGCAATAATTTTCCCTGCCAAGAAATACTCTTCATAAAAGCAGGAAATGATCAGCACGTTTATCAGAGAAGAGACAGAGCGGTGTGGAATAAAGGTAAATTATGTGTAAAAATAATGTGTTTTTATAACACATGGTAGACTGCACCCCATAAACACAATCAAGAAAAAAAATTGCCTAGAAAAAAAAACAGTCAACCACCCCTTTAAAAAAAATATGTTAGGTTTCATCAACAGATATAATTGTGTATATATAACTATCTACAGTGTCACATTATACAAGGCATCACACAACTGTTACTACTAACCGCTTCTACACTTCCTCGACCACTAACCTCTACTACCCTTACTTCAGATGGGCCCACAATAAAATCACTAAACGGCACATAAACAATAAACAGATGTAATCAATTGTTATACAACCCTTTAGGTATTAGATTTAAATTAAATACATAATATTCCTTCTTCTTCTATAGTGAACATAAACAATGACAAAATTACAAACATCTTACTTTTTGTTCATGCTTTCTTGTGGCTTGCTTGTATGCTGAGGCGTTATTGGCTGAAAGAATTATAATAAACAGTTATACACACAGTATTTATTTTCAACAATTGAATATCAATTAATCTTACCAGTGTCTCGGCCAGGCTGAACTCATCACTACTCCGTGTTTTTATGACAACTTCTGAGTCAATCTGAACTGAGAACCTGTTCTGCTAGACAAAGAACAAACCATGGAAAGGACTATGCTTTAACAAATACATGAATTATAGCTAACTAACCTTCAAAGTCATTCTTTCTGCAAAGGAACAAATTTATCCTTGCATACGGTTTACCAATTTCTGATTTGTAATCTTTTAAAGTGAAAGTGAAGTGACATTAGGGCTGGGCAATATATCGAACGCGATGATCATGCGCATCTTATCAGTAAAGCCGGTTCCGTGATTAGCGGTAAGTCTCCATCACCTGCTTTCAAATGGAACAGCATTAACTACACAGAGCCGTATTTCACTGACAAGCTACACAATATCACGTTCATTATCGAAGGAGATTCATCTGTGATAATGAACGCGATATTGCGTAGCTTGTCAGTGATCTACGGCTCTGTGTAGTTTAACAAATAAACGTTGTTTCAATTCTTTGTCAAATTTGTTTCAATTTTTTTTCTAATTTGTTTCAAATTTTTTGTTGTGCTTTGCGACTTGTTATAATGTTTTCGGAATTGTTGTTGTGTTTTCTGAATTATTTTGTTTTATAGATTTGCGTTTGTAATTTGTTATTTTGTTTTCAGAATTGTGATTTTTTTTTTGCACTTCTCGGCCACAGTACTTTTTCCCACGTAGTTCTTTGTCAAAATAAAGGACAGGTAACGAATAACAAAGTATGTGTATGACAAAAATGCATGCTGTTTTATTAAAGGAATTTTAAAATATAAATTAATGTATTTATGACAAATATTAAGTAATGTGAGAATATTGACATTTAGCATATTAATTCATGTACGTAGCCTAGCCTACTGAAATTTGAATCCTCCGATGCAAAGTTAACCACCATTTCTTTAAGGTAATATAGGCTAACACATGATTCATATTATATAAATAATGCTGCACACCTGTTAAATGTTTCAAATCTAAAATATGGTGTAATAGGCTACTTAGCTTAGCATAAATATAAGCACAGGCTCATAGACTTGACATTTATCCTGCTTGAATTTGTTCTAAATGAGAAATGCACATAACTTCATAAGTAATCAATTTGCATCTGTGAATATGAAATATTTTGTTGTTGTTTTTGTGTATAAGCTACTGGATGCCTTGAATTTCCTTCAGGATTAACAAAGCATCATTCAATCAGTCAGTTAGCACACCAAAAGCCTATAGCAGGCGAATGGCTCAAATCGAAACTACAGTTGGACAGTTCGCCACTTAAGTGCTGTAAAGGAGCAGTACAAATATCAAAACGTGGAAAGTTAATTAAAAATACGTTTCAAAACATGTTTGCACAATTGAACCCATCCCAAAATTACTTAGACATACAGACTAACCTAATTTGTGACCCTGGACCACAAAACCAGTCTTAAAGGGATACTCCACCCCAAAATGCAAATTTTGTCATTAATCACTTACCCCCATGTCTTTCCAAACCTGTAAAAGCTTTGTTCGTCCTCGGAACACAATTTAAGATATTTTGGATGAATACCGGGAGGCTTGTGACTGTCCCATTGACTGCCAAGTAAATTACACTGTCAAGGCCCAGAAAAGTATAAAAAAACATTGTCAAAATAGTCCATCATTTTGGAGAGCATCCGATGGACGCAAAGTGCGTACGCTATTCTCTGTCATCAGTAACGCATGGATACGCTGTTTCCATTCAAATCAAAGCGTAAATAAACGTACAATACATATCCATGCGTTACTGATGACAGAGAATAGCGTACGCACTTTGCGTCCATCGGATGCTCTCCAAAATGGCGCAACGCTGACACAGAGAGACTTTGCGTACAAAAAGTATTCTCGTCGCTTCATAAAATTCAGATTGAACCACTGATGGCAGATGGACTATTTTGACGATGTTTTTTATACTTTTCTGTGCCTTGACAGTGTAATTTACTTGGCAGTCAATGGGACAGTCACAAGCCTCCCGGTTTTCATCCAAAATATCTTAAATTGTGTTCCGAGGACGAACAAAGGTTTTACGGGTTTGGAACGACATGGGGGTAAGTGATTAATGACAAAATTTTCATTTTGGGGTGGAGTATCCCTTTAAAATCGTATATCACTGCGTCCGTACAATTTTCAGATAAACTCAATTGTCTCGTGTGCGTGGACATACGATCTTCCGACCGTAAGAATTCGCACCGTTTACGCCCGGCTTACACAAGCCTAAGACAAAAAAGAACAAAGAAAAGGAGCAAGCAGAGCTTGTAGCACCCTAATCTCTCAAAAATGACCTCCTAGTTAAATCCTAAACATAACCAAGACTAACCAAATGATGTTGCTGTACAGGCAAGAACCGCTTAAAAGCCAGCACATCCAAGCAAAAACTCCTGAGGGGGTGCACCTTAATTTTTATCCCTATAAGGCTAACACTAACATTGCTAGATTGGAAGCCAGCAGACAAGGGCAGTGCAATCATGATTATAGGCCCCAAAATGTTCAGGAGAGCCTGCAGCAGTTGGGTGATGGGGAGTTTTACAAGAAATTGGCAGGATGAGTTTTTTAACAGTCAGTGCTCCTCTCCTGTCATATCAATCAAAAGTAGGCAGAATATTTGATGGGAGAGCAGGAACCAAGACCTATGCGGTTCTACTTCTTGCAAAAATGCACAAAGACCGTGGGAAATGGCCCACCCCCACTATGCCCCGAGACAGCCTGATAGTGTCTGACTGTGACAGTGAGAGTTACAGGATAGCTCAATTCATTAATTTCCATATTAATCCCCTGTCAACCAGGCATGTGAGCTAAATTGGGGATTCATAGGGTTTTTTGTAAAAATTTAAAGGATTAAAAAAAAATTCCGCCACTGCTTTACTTTTCCTTTGGATGTGGAAAGCCATTATTGAGAGCCCTTTGGGTTTGGAGGCAGTGCGGGAATGTTTGGAGAAACACTTTCAGGAATCATGGTCAGATGATGCGTTACAATGATGTAATGAACGTGTAATTATTTTGAGTTTGGAGGGGAAATTTATTTGCAAATTTAAGAAACAAATGGGAAAGGAGTTTGCTCTGGCCTATACAAACATTTACATGGCAAAGTGGGAGGATACAGTTTCCCCTAAATGCACCAGATTGTCTTATTTTTATTACCTGGATGACATTGGTGTGGAACCATAGCCACCAGGTTTTACAAAAATTTCTTCAAGTTTTAAACTCAACAACGGTTCAGTTGAAAGGGTGTAAAACACAAAATTGTGCCTCCATGATGGGTTCAAACCCAGAAGGGGATACTACGAATCTCCTGGCAGCATATAAAATAAATGCCAACCTTCAGGACCTACTAATCCGTAGCTGGCTGCCCACAGTACGGAAAATGGCAGGTCAATGGCAACAGCCAAGGGTGATTAAGTCCTGGGGATGAGTGGAGGCATTTATCATACCAACAGTCCCACTAAATGCAGAAAATGGCATTTATGTTATTACCTTCACTAAATGTGGAAGGCAGAATCACCAGACTCGGCCCTGGAGGGCCAGTGTCCCACAGAGTTTAGCTCCAATCCTAATTAAACCTGAAGCAGCTAATCAAGGTCTTACTAGGTATACTTGAAACTTCCAGGCAGGTGTGTTGAGGCAAGTTGGAGCTAAACTCTGCAGGACATCGGCCCTCCAAGATCAAGTTTGGTGACCCCTGAGCTATGGTATTAAATAAGCTACCAATCAAGCTAACGTTATGATTGCTAACAAAGTGGACTCGCGGTAAAATACTTTGGTTTATCATCATTTATCATCATGTTCTAACCAAGAGAAAAAACAGTCATTTATGAAATGGGACTGTCTTTGAATATCATTTTATATATGTGCTCAGGGGAAAAAAAACCTCTGAAACTGTTATAATTACATTATCCAAAATAATGCCTGTTCCTCTATATGGATGCTCAAGCATAAAGCGTGCCACCTCAACATCCTCCCCACCTTTATCGCTACATACTCTTTAAGGTTCCCCAAAAGTCTGTACAGCACCAACAAATAAATACAGAACAGTCAAGGTTCTATTGTTGTCACTTGCATGCAAGTACATGATTTTTCTACTGCACCCATCTATCCCTCCATGAATCACAATACCCCAACTACAAAAATGCTACAAACACTTTAATACAGAAAGCATTAACCCTTAAATGCATGAATGTTTCGCCAATCATTATTACATATTCAGGTCTTTAGCGACCCGGACCTAGATATCCAGCACAGATGGATCTCTAACTGCTGCAATTACAGAAGAATAAAATAAAGCATATTTCGTTACCTTTTGAAACTTAAAAGGGTTTAATTTGAGCAGATGATTTTACCATTGCTGTCATCGTCAGAGCCAGTTCCATGCTAGAATTTCCCGTGAAAACCTACCCGTACCACTCAAATTAGAAAACGTTATTATAAGCTAACCGTTGTGAATCGGGCTAAAGTAAGGCGATAGTTTTGAACACTGGCTGGTTATGTACTTTTTCAAATATTGATTTCGGATCATTTTTAACCAAAAAAAGTTACGGACTGCAGCTTTAAATGTACAATACTTGCATTGTGTTGTCTGTTGAACGAGTGTCCATATGCAGTTTCTTGATGGTTGTTATTTTTAAAAACAGTAATTTAAATGTTTTGAATTAATTCTTGTATTTTTACAGTTCAGACGAAGACATGGGTAAATTACTTTGCCAGATGCAAAGAACAACCACTTTACTGGCAGAAAGACTGATCTCCTTCCAAGGAAGTCCTACCAGAGTCATCCTGTCAGGCACATCCTCCTCATCTCCCTCACCCCCCTCTCAGTCTTTTCCCATCTTCAACATCCACTCCATGCTACAGCACAAACTTGACCCGCTGGTGACCTAATCTCTCCAACTCTGATTCTCAGAGCAGCCAAAAATCATCATCAAAAGAAGATGAGATTCAAGTGAGCCTTGCTAGGCTCTTTCAACCGTACAATACTAAATGGAAGTCTGGGGGCCATAAGGGGAAAAGTGTTAAAGGAAAAGATGAGTACCCTGGAGCCATTATTTTTATTGTCTCTCAGAACCAGAGAGCACTGTTCTGTCACGTCTTGAAGACACAAAGGTTCTTGAGCAATGTGGTCTGGGCCATTGATACTTTTTAAAATAATATGAGGAACCATTCAGATGTAGCCGACTGACTTTACCAGGCATACCCACGGCTTTGAGATGCAGGGGATTCATCTTAGCCAGGAGTGATTGCAGAAGAGGGTTAACTAACATCCCCATCCCACCTTCAGGCTACTCAGTAGCCTACTTGAGACATTGCTGGCAATGAAAACGGACTCCTATTTACATAATTCCCCTAAAGAAACAGTCTGTGCTCCAAACTCCTCAAGATAATGTAAGTAAAATGTAATAAAAAACAACATTTTTTGAAGAAAGTAAATTTGCATGTTGTATTTAATTTTGCTAATTCATTAGCAGATTCCAGCTGTCATGCAGGAATGTTTCACATGCAAATACAATATCATCAGCATTTGACAGTAGATCAAGAAATTCTGTTACAAAGACTCAATCATGTAGCTGGGTTTCAGGGGTCTGTGCTGGAGTGGTTTCCCTCTTCCCTCTGTAATTTGCTCCAACCGGGTTTGCCTAAATCAGCTTTGTAGATGGTTCAAAATGTGGCAGCCAGATTACTGACTGTCGCACTTAAAAAAAAAAAAAAAAAAAAACATAAAGACTTTACACTTGTGCTCGCCTTTCTTTATTGGTTACCAGTTAAGTTCTGTGTTGATTTTAAAATTTTACTCTTTATTTTTAAAGCTTTGCATGGACTTGCAAGTACATTTGTGATGTTCTCACTCTGTATATTGCAGGCTGTCAGGCTTTCTCGGTGGCTGCCCGTAGGCTTTGGAATAGTCTTACTCTCTATATTAGATCTGCTCCTCCTATTTCTCTGTTTAAATCCTCTTTGAAGATCTATTTATATTCTTAGACTTTTAATTCTTCCCGAGGGTGTAAATTTGGTTGTTTTGTATACTGTCTGGTTTTTATTTTGTTTTGATCCTGTTGTATATTCCTTTATGCACTTTGGTTTCAACATCTATTGTTTTTAAATGTGCTCTATAAATCAATAAAATAAACTTCTGTTATCAATCATGTTTACCGGATTTTGATTAAAGTTCATATTCCAAAAAAACAAGAGGTTTACATACACCAGACTGTACATTTATGGGAATCATTCTGAATACAAGTCAATAACTACAGGTGCATCTCAAAAAATTAGGATATTGTGAAAAAGTTCTTTTTTTTTGGTAACTTATTTCAAAAAGTTAAACTTTCATATTTTCTAGATACATTGCATGTAAAGTAAAACATTTCAAAAGTTTTTTTGTTTTGATTATTAGACCTTACAACTCATGAAAGTCAAAAATCCAGTATCTCAAAATATTAGAATATTTACATTTGAGTTTCAATAAATGACCATCCCTACAGTATAAATGCTGTGTATCTCTTGTTCTTTGAAACCACAATAATGGGGAATACTGCTGACTTGGCAGTGGTCCAGAAGACAATCATTGACACCCTCCACAAAGAGGGTAAGTCACAGGGGGTCATTACTGAAAGGTGTGGCTGTTTACAGAGTGCTGTATCAAAGCATATTAAATGCAAAGTTGACTGGAAGGAAGAAATTGGGTAGGAAAAGGTGCACAAGCAACAGGGATGACCGCAAGCTTGAGAATACTGTCAAGCAAAGCTGATTCAAACACTTGGAAGAGCTTCACAAGGAGTGGAATGAAGCTGGAGTCAGTGCATCAAGAGTCACCACGCTCAGACGTCTTCAGGAAATGGGCTACTAAGCCACTTCTGAAACAGAAACAACGTCAGAAGCATCTTACCTAGGCTAAAGAGAAAAATAACTGGACTGTTGCTCAGTGGTCCAAAGTCCTCTTTTCAGATAAAAGTAAATTTTGCATTTCATTTGGAAATCAAGGTCTGGAGTCTGGAGGAAGACTGGAGAGGCACAGAATCCATGTTGCTTGAAGTCCAGTGTGAAGTTTCTGAAGTCAGGGTTGATTTGGGATGCCGTGATGTCTGCTGGTGTTGGTCCATTGTGTTTTATCAAGTCCAAAGTCAATGTAGCCATCTACCAGGAGATTTTGGAGCACTTTATGCTTCCAGCTGCTGACAAGCTTTATGGAGATGCTTATTTTCTTTTCCAGCAGGACTTTAGCACCTGCCCACAGTGCCAAAACCACTTCCAAGTGGTTTGCTGACCATGATATTACTGTGCTTGATTTTACTGTGCTTTTGAAATGTTTTACTTTACATGTAATGAATCTAGAAAATATGAAAGTTTCACTTTTTGAAATAAGTTACCCAAAATAAAAACTTTTTCACGATATTCAAATTTTTTGAGATGCACCTGTATATTTCAGGATTAATTATGACATGCCCATGCTTCTTCCACTGTGCATTTTATGCTGCAATTTGGTATTTGTTAATTATAAACTATCAGTTTAGTAATTGTAATTAAATCGTTAATTCTAATTTATGTCCACAACAATTAATTCGATTATAATGTGTATATATAAGTGTGTGTGTGTGTGTGTGTGTGTGTGCGTGTGTGGAATGTGTGGTTGGTGATATGTAAAAATCATATCAATTGATATAACTTATCTTTATTTGCTAAAGGACATTTAGTTTCCCTCGTCACTTCTGGCTTCCAACTGCCAGTGCGATCCTAACAGCTTCATTTTCTGTTTTGGTTTTCATTTAATGCATTTAAACAACGTGTGATGAAAACAAAATTAATGATACTACCTGAAATTCTTTTTTTTTCAATTAACATTTATTCATGTTTCTACGTATTTTGAAGGCAAAAAGGAATAAACAAATTATTCAATGGTACACGGACCGTGGTAGTTCATTCTGATAGATGTTTAAAGTTGAAAAGATGTTTAAGTTAAAAAGATTTTAGAATAATTTATGGTGGTAGATCATACTGACAGATATTTAAACATTTACAACATGTTTCACCTGTTTATAGAAACAGAAACATCGAACTAAGACAAGACAGACAAAGCACAACCCTGACCGTACAATCCTCACACCCTTAAATGGACGCCCACAGGGTGGGATCAAGGAGTTTGGGATAGGTTTGTAGTCTGGCAGGACAGAGCAGAAGGTTGCCAGCATAGTGGCAAGACTCTGAGTGCCTGGTCAAGCTGAAGGTGGTAATATCTGTGGTAATATAATTGGTGGCACCTCTGAAAACAGGGACCTGCTTGACTAGAGAGGGCTTGAAAATGGTCTTTGTGCTGGAATCACTGGACTGGAAATGAGCTTGGGAACAAACTCTGTTGCAAAAACTTCATTGGCAAAAAAAGTGGATGGTCCCGCAGACTAAAAAAACATGTGACATTGGACAAAGCTTCCGTGTCCATAACAGAACTGACAAAAGAAGTGGATGACTCTGGAGGCTCTGAGGCTAGAGCATACTCTGGAATGATCTGTAGAGTAGTGATGTTCGGTTCTTGAACGAATCGTTCTTTTGAGCCGGTTCTCAGGAAGTAACCGGTCGAGCCGGTTCACAAATTGAACTGAATCGAACTTTAGTTCCGGGTTGATGATGCAGGACGCACAGCCGAAGTGGCACGTCCAACTCAAAAAGAACCGATTGAGCCGGTTCAACCAACTGTCGAAGTTTGCCGAGGATTACCGAGGACTCAACAAGAACCGAATGAGCCGTGACGAAGTTTGCCGATCATTACTGAAGTTTCTGATGAATGAGTTGACGATACTGTGCAAGCCTGAGGCGCGTACTGGAAATATACTTATTATTTTGACTGTCATTAATCTACATTTTATTAAAACCTGCAAAAAAACTTTCTGTGGAGTGATATCAATTTTACAATAGTTTATTGTGCATGCCTATTATATTTAAAGTTGCTTAAGCAAAAAGGAGTTTTTAAGACTTTAAAAGAAGTTTATTCATTCTTTATACTGTAGACATGTAGAACAAATCCGCGTTTGTGCATCAACGTCTGTAATGTGTGCTGTAGGTGTGAAACTTTTAGGAATCTTATCCAAGTTGAAGGCTAGTCAATATTGGTCAGTCAGTCATATCTGATAAGGATCCGCGAATGAAACTGTGACCACAAACACCATTAAAGGGATAGTTCACTTTGAAATTAAAATTTGGTATCTATCAGCTTACCCCAAGGGCATCCATGATGTAGGTGTCTTTTTTTCTTCAGTAGATCCAATTTTGATATTTTTAGGTCAAACCGTTCTAGTCTGTATAGGTCACTGTCTCTATAAGAGGGAAAAAGAACATGCACAGAGAAATCCAAATTAAACAATTCCCCATCGTAACTACACATTGATGGCCTAAGACACGAAACGAGCGGTTTGTGTGAGAAAACGAACAATATTTATATCGTTTTTTACCTCATGTACACAACCATGTCCAAGTGATCTGAGTGCGCTCACGCATCCGGTGTGTGACGTGTGTGTGCGCGCGCTCTGGCTCACGCTGCATTCAAACGGGGCGTCGGCGTCAACGCTTGACGGAGGGCGTGTCTGAAGCGTGGTGCTGACGCAACTTTTCAATCGCCAACGGAGGCGTCAGCCAATCAGATCGCCTCATGCAAATACCCAATCCCGTTTATGCAACACCAGAGAAGTATGTGATTGGTTGTTGTAACTATAACGGCGCGTCAGCACCACGCTTCAGACACGCCCTCTGTCAAGCGTTGAAAAATAAAGCAATCTGTCTCCAAATTTTAAGGGAAAACTGAAGTTAAAAATTGGTTAAAAGTAAAGAAAGCAAACTCTTAGAAGAAAAAAAAAAAGTCATAAATATCAAGCTATTTTAATGTCAATTCTAGTTAGCATACTATAGAATATTTACAAATCTTATGTAAGATTTAGTAGTAAGATTTATTCAGTTTATCTAATGGTGCTTAAATATTATTATTCTCAACATTGTTTTAATGTGCCATTTTAAGCCATGGATACTTAAAATACAATAACTCCACATTTTCTTAAAAAAAAAGTGAACATAATTTTTAGTAATTCAACGAGTATGGAATGCAAAGGGGACATAACACACAATTTCACCCAATCTCAAGTTATTCTTAAGAAACCTATAGAGTAGTAGCTACTGCATCCTCCTTATATTCAAAACATCTTTAGTTTTCTCGTTTTTATAAAAGAAAGATACAGCTTTACGGTTCTCTCCGAAAGCAACCAAGCTCCTGGAGGAGTGCTGTGGGTGGAGCTAAAGAGTCACAAGTACTTGCACACTGATTGCCAACAAAACACAGAAATTTGATGCCGTTTTGCTTACCGCCTGTGGTTCCGAGTCATAACCGGGATCTTTTATCGCTAGGACCGCTAAAAACCAGTGCAAATCCAGTGTCGAACTGAGCCTTGTTTATAAAACATTATAAAACATTCCCATTATGGGAACAAACAAACACACTTGCATAATAAATCTAAATATATTCTTAATTTAGAGAACTTTTTTACAGTATGCTACTTATACTGCATGATCCACCATTTTGATTTTAGAGCATTATTATTTTAGAGCAGGGGTGGCGAACCCACGGCTCGCTCACTGCTCTTGTGCAGCTCTATCCACATTCTCTGTTTACAATCGCAATTTATTTTTAAAATGTCAAAACTTAATTTTGCAATAAAGGGGTATGTATTTAAATGCATTTGCCGAATCTAATTTGTTTTTTTATATATATATTTTTTTTTTAAATTATTATTATTATTATATTATTTACACAACCTCGTGCACGATTTAACATACGTTAGCGGATTGACGTGAATGGGAGGATTTATATTTTTTGTTGAAAGAAAAGGAAAGCCATTCTGCTTGATATGCCAGACTTCGTTGTCGCATTTTAAGGCTTCAAATCTTGAGCGCCATTTCACCTCACTGCATTCTACCGCTGCATTCTACCGTAGCCCGGGAATTTCCCAAAGCCAGTGAACTTCGCAAGCTCAAGGTAAAGACACTGAAACGTCAGTCAGAAAAGCAGACCCAGCTTTTCCAAAAATTTACCAAGCATTCAGAGACGGTCACATTAGGGTCATATCGGCTAGCATGGAACATTGCTCGTGCAAAAAAGCCATACCTTGAAGGGGAATTTGTTAAAACGTGTCTCAGTGATGCTGTTGCTATTCTTTGTCCCAAAAATGAAAATGTGAAACATTCAGCAAAGTACATTCAACTGTCACGGCACACTGTTGAACAGAGAATATCGGACATTGACAATTCCGTAGAAACACATTTATTATCAGATCTTCAGAAGTGCTGGTATTTCAGCATTGCGTTGGATGAGTCTTGCAATGTTCAAGACAAGCCACAATTGGCAATATTTTTACAGTTTGTGTCAGAAGACTACACAATTATGGAAGAGCTGCTTGACCTTGTGCTGCTGCAAGACAGAACTTGTGGCATCGATCTGAAAGAGACACTGATGACTGTTGTTGAAAGCAAATCTGCAGTTATCAAAACTAACAGCAATAACCATGGACGGAGCTCCAGCCATGTTGGGATCTGAGAAAGGGCTGTGTAAAGCTGACAATCTTTTTTCAGAATTTTGGACGTTTCACTGTATTATCCATCAAGAGCATTTGGTGTCTAAAAAGCTGAAGTTAGACCACATTATGAAACCTGTGCTGGAAATTATCAATTTTATACGCAAACACGCTCTCAATCAAAGACAGTTCAAAAATCTCATTGATGAACTTGATGAAGAGTTTCCACCTGATCTGCTTCTTCACTGCGCTGTGAGATGGCTTTCAAGAGGTAATGTGCTTTCTCGTTTCTTTGAGCTTTTGAATCCAGTGAAGCTGTTCCTTGCAGAGAAACATAAGGACTATCCTGAGCTACATGATCCCCAGTGGATTTTAGATTTGGCTTTTTTGGTTGACATGCTGCATTATCTGAATGGACTGAATGTGGATCTACAAGGGACGTTAAAGATGCTGCCTGACCAGGGGCCCGTTTCAATAAGGAGGTTCAACCAACTCTGAGTTTAAACTTGAACTCAGAGTTGACTTACTCTGAGATGGGAAACTCTTGAGTTTTCGGTTTCAGAACGGCTGAATTGTGTTAGTTTACTCAACTCTGAGTAGGTTGACTCTGAGTTTGGCACGTGCACCGATCAGTGGAGCTCCGAAATTACGATTCACCATGGCAACAGCTCCCGCCAAAAAGACGTCAGCGCGCATACTTCCGTCAATGCGTAACTTTAATTCTTAATAACTGTCAATAACTTAATAACTGTTATAATATCAGAGGTGAAAACTGTAAATTATTGAAATAATATTCGTTTTAATGGTATCCCATGGCCACAAAAAAAAAAAGAAAGGAAAAAGACAAAGAAGAAACAAGAACGTGGCAGCAGCTAAAAATGAAGTATAAAAACACAATTCAATCAAGGTAAAGCTTTGAACATGAACGGTTCATGGGTGTGGGCTAAATTACTTTACAAACATTTGACATTAAATATCATTCAATGTCTATTTCAATGCGCTGCAGCTTTTTCCACATAGTCTAACACTCTTTTCACATAATTAAATATTTCTAATAATTATTAAATAAATTCACATAATTATAATTATACATTTCTTAATTAGAGTAATAAAATGAACTACTGACTTGTCGACAGCAAGAAGGCAGAGGGAGAACCTGCACCAGCACCACTGACAGATGAAGAGGAGATGGTCAAGTATTGGAAGATTTCTAAAATCCAAAAGTAAAAAGAATAACTTTTGCTTTTGTATTAGGAAATAAAGATTACCAAAAAATTGTGAATAATTAGTTTATTTAACAGCTGTGGTGGTGGTTACAGCTCGCACTGCCCCTCCATCTGGCATCCTTCCATTCCATACAGTAATCAGTTTCATTTTCAGAAGGTGCGATGGTGGAGATATGCTTGTCATCAGTGCATCCAACAACACTGGAGATCCTGAAGGAAATTCTGATTATTGGGTTACTTCCAGACGTCACAGAAAGATGTTATCAAGTGAACGTCATTTATCAGATTAGCCTCATTCAAACCGATTTCTACACCACTGACCTACAGTCCTGTGATACTCCTCTTTGACGGATTTGTGCCCTGGAAAAAATTCTCAGAATGAGTGAGAGAGTGAGGCACACTTTCCTTAAAATCTGCATACAGGACTTATAATGTGCTCTGCATCTCCGATGTTTTAAAGAAAACTACCATTTAAAATGGGACAGCTCAAATAAATATGCACATGAATACGGTGTAAAAAATTATAATAAAAAATAATATACAGTATTTAGTCTTGTTTCCATGAAGGAAAAAAAAAACGAATTCAAGTGTTTTTTTATTTTATTTTGCAAATTATCTGGCAATGGGGTAAGAAATTAAAAATAGCCCATTCTTGTTTCCGTTTGCATTAAGATTATTTTTCTTACCCTATGGAGAACACTTTTATATTTTAACAAGACTAAATATCTAGATCATTTTTCATCTTTAGAAAATGCATCTTAACTTAAGAATTTTTAAATCTTTGTACTTGAAATAAGACAAAAATACTCAGTAAGAAAAGCAATTTTGCAGCGTGAATGAATGAATGAGGTATTAAAACATCGCTTACACTTTAAAAAGGGGGAGGAGACGGAAAGAAACTCTGGGTTTACCGAAGAAAACCTGCTCCCGACCAGGTTAGGTTCACAGCGCAAGTTACCACGGTAACTGACTCTGAGTATAAGTTACCTCTCTTTCTGAAACAGGCTTGACTTACCCTGCTTTCCCGGGTTTGACAAACCTCCCATTTTGAAACGGAAAACCCAGAGTTTCCCTCATTTCAGGGTTAACATACTCAGAGTTTTCACTTAACCTCCTTTCTGAAACGGGCCCCAGGTGCAGAATGTTTTCACATTCGTCAACAAACTCAAGCTATTCAAGACACATCTACAAAAGAGAGACTTCACACATTTCCTGTCCTTGTTGAAGGCAAGTGGACAAGCAGCAGAGGTTGTAAAAGGGAGTACTGCAACACTGCCTGAAAATCTTGAGCAAAGTTTTGAGGACAGATTCTCCAACCTACTGCAAAAAAGACCACAGATTACATTTCTGATCAACCCAGTGGCTGAAGCAGCATCTTAGCTTGAAATGATTGCAACCCCGGGATGAGCTTCAAAAAACCAAACTATCCAAGATCAAGCGAAAGGGTCAACAATAAAATCCAGCTAACTGAGTTAGCAACGTACGAAGAACAGACCCCTGGCCTCTTTTTATATGATATTAGATCTGAAGAACACGAGGTTCAGAGTAATTGATTTCCATTCGACAAGTGTTCTTCCCTGATTCTTTATTTTTTCCAGAAAATTTCAATTAAGCATGCAGAGTGCATGTCCAGTGCTATGTAGAACTGTTTTTTGTTTTTTTCCAGATATACAACTGAGTTCTGCTAATATAGCACAACCATGGAATGGTTATTCACATTTGAACAGACACACACACACACACTAGGGGTTGCACCGACTAGTCGACTTCAGTGCTCTGCCATGACGCTTTAAGCTTGACGTCGACTAGTCGCTGGTCCTACAGAGCAGTAGTTCTCAAACTGGGGCATTCATTTAATTCTACCCCAGCTTAAAGGGGTCCTATTATGCTTTTTCACTTTTTGAATTTTAGTCAGTGTGTAGAGTGTATGTTTGGGCATAAAACGATCTACAAAGTTACAAATCTCAAAGTCCACTCCAAAGCAGTGATAATTTTGACAGCAAATTTTGATTTAGTTTTAGTCATAGTCTTTTGACTAAAATACCATTTAGTTTTAGTCATATTTTAGTCATTTGAATTGTTTTTAGTTTTAGTCTAGTTTTAGTCGACTAAATATCATAACATTTTAGTCGACTAAATCTACAGTAAATTTAGTCGGCTAAAACCTAATGGGTTTAGTTACAGTGCATTTATTAAGCATTTCGCTAAAATTTCCAAACTCATTATATAGGTTTGATATTAAGGTATTATCATGATAGACATCGATTTAACTGCAGTGACACACAACATGTTAAAATTAAATAAAACCACTTCTCATAAAGAACAAGAGCATGGTCTTCTTTTTAATGAAATACCAATGGTTATATAGGATAATTATCCATTCTTTATACCAACTTGTTTACCATATTCTTCATTCTTTCAAGCAGACATATTTATTTCTATAAATAAATTGAAATGAACCTTTAGGGCTACTAAAGTTTTTCAGTCAAGAGCAGTGAGTGATTTTCTGATATTTCTTCTGTTGCTTGATTAACATCAATGACAGAGACAATAGCAACTTAATTAGACTACTATCCCTTTAAAACCGAACGCACAGCTGCAATGGATGCAATGTACTGATGCACGTTCTCCCTACTGTTTACGTTCACTTAAGACGTAATCGACTGTGTTTATGTGAATGCTCGTCAAAACGGCATCATTTCATGTGTAATTCTCCGCTCACGCGACGCAAGAGAGTACTCACGCGCTGTGAGACGCGCTTTCTGTGTGTGTATGCTTCAGTGTCTGTGCTCAGAAAACCGGACCGAATCGAGTTCTCTCTTGCGTCGTCAGATTTATCCAAATGTCTGCTCTTCTCTTACTCCCACATATTGATATTTTTGAACGTTTTATGAGACGTGCAGCAAGTGTATTATAGCTTATGTCCTGCCGGTTCATATGTATGCATCTAACCTCCTAACTACACACTACAGAACTATGTTCTGATTGAATCTCTTTCCAAATCGTCCCTCACTAACATTTTCGTCTCGTTTTTATTCGTTGACGAATATGTCAATAGATTTTCGTCATAGTTTTTGTCATTCAAAAAGAGTTTTCGTTCATCGTCGTCGGTGAAAAAAATGTAGTTGATGACAATTAATGAAGAAAATTATTCGTCAATGAAATTAACACTGCTCCAAAGGGAGATATTTGGTAAAAAAAAAAAAAAAATCCCTTTTCAAGAACTACAACGAACGGCTCGTTTGGACTACAAAGTTGTTTTCCTGTATTTGTGACATCACAAATTGTAAATTTGAATGTTTGGCGGGTGGAGAACGCTTGGTTGAGCACTGCACGTTTCAAAATTGAAACCCCTGCTGGTGTTTTTACAGTATATCACTGTATTTCTGATGGAAACCAACTGTTTTCAGAAAATTTTGGATGTAATTTTCATTTCATCTTGCATATAATGTCTGATAAAGCAGCGTTTGTGAGAGGAGCTCTGTTTTGTGTACAGTGTTACCGGGGAAACCTCGAGCTCTCCCGCTCCAACAGCACCTCCTGCTGGCAGAGAATTAATTTGCATATTTATGCGGCCACAAATAGTGTAAGTCTGTGGGACTATGGTATAAATAAATTCAACTGTATAACAGTTTCAGTGCAATTCATGTTATAATGTTAGAATTAAAGAACAATAAACATAATATATATTACCATTGCACTTATCTGTACATAGTCAATGCAGTTGGTCTTTCATTCAACTCAAGGTCTGAATTGATATGGCAATATTGACGAACTTGCTGTTCTGGCAAGGGGCGGGGCAATACTGAAACACCGTCTAAACTGTTCGCCAATCACAACGCACTGGGACAGCTAACCAATCACAACACATTTTGTTTTTCAGAAGGCGGGCCTTCATCAAACCCGGAACTAATCGAGCTGTTTGTGCCAGGCTGGGGAGAAAGGTATTGTAATAATGTAAATTATGTAAAAAATAATGTGATTTTCGAACCACCAAGCATGAGAGCATGTTCTAGTACACCCCCAAAACAAAATCAAGACTTTGTAAAAGAGCATAATAGGACCCCTTTAAAGTAACATTATAACCGAGCATGTATTTCTGACAAGCAAAATGCCACTTCTAATATAAAACAGGAAAATCAGAGTGCCGTAAACGGTCAAATGACATCAAATTACCTCATCTTTTGCAGTCAAAACTGAACTAAGCAGCGCGCGTATTATAGAATGGCCGCAGAGTATGCTGCTTTAGCAAATCACATTGCTGTTCATTGTATTAAGTAGATTTGTAGCTCTTATAGCATGAAGAACAAATATTGACAAGGACTATACATAGAAATCGATTCAAGAAACTCTTCGATACAGAAACATACCCTGTGCAAGTTATTGTTTTTCATCTTTAAAATATGACCAAGAATGCAATTTTCCCTGAATATTCAAACGATTGCAACGGTGACATTTATTTTATATAACAGTTCAACAAAAAAGGTAATATTTAGTGAAAATCTTACATTTTAATGTAGCCTACATTTTAAACACAATATTGTCAATTATTGCTTGTTATATTTTATAACAAAATAATAATATTTCCAACAAAATCCGTGACAGAACTGGTGTGCGTCTCCAAGCAACAGCGGTGTTTCGTGAATGAATCTGCAGCTTTGAACGATTCGAAGAGTCAGTGATTAATAACCCATTCATAACTACAGCCATTTGCTTCGTTACTGCATGAATGAATGAACGAATGAATGACACGATGCTTCGCTCATTAAGACAGTGACTTGCCCCCACCTACTGGTGATTCTAGTTTTAAATCTACAAGCTTCACTTCGTTTTGGCATCATTTAGTGCTTTATTTATTATATTAATTTATTATAATACATTTAATGGCATGTTAAGAATATGACATTAAACATGATATACAATTAATAATAAGGCTAGAAAAACTTTGAAAATGCACCTGTAAATCAATTTAAGGGCGCAATTATTGTCCCTTAATGGAAAAGATATGACTGCGGTCTAAGTGGGGGTACTCAGAAGAATGTTAAATGCCCCAGGGGGTACGCCACTGTAAAAAGTTTGAGAACCACTGAGTTAGACTATATATAGATAGATAGATAGTCAGATGATAGATAGAGTCAGATGATAGATAGATAGATAGATAGATAGTCAGATGATAGATAGATAGATAGTCAGATGATAGATAGATAGATAGATAGACAGACACAGACAGACAGAGTCAGATGATAGATAGATAGATAGATAGTAATAGTTAGACTATAGATAGATAGATTGATAGATAGATAGACAGACAGACAGAGTCAGATGATAGATAGATAGATAGATAGATAGTGATAGTTAGACTATAGATAGATGGATATAGATAGATAGATATAGACAGACAGACAGACAGACAGAGTCAGATGATAGATAGTAATAGTTAGACTATAGATAGATAGATAGATAGATAGATAGACAGAGTCAGATGATAGATAGATAGATAGATAGTAATAGTTAGACTATAGATAGATAGTAATAGTTAGACTATAGATAGATAGATAGTAATAGTTAGACTATAGATAGATAGATAGTAAGTTAGACTATAGATAGATATAGACAGACAGAGTCAGATGATAGATAGATAGATAGATAGATATAGACAGACAGACAGAGTCAGATGATAGATAGATAGATAGATAGATAGAGTCAGATGATAGATAGATAGATACCTCTGAGCTGCATTAAACAGTGGGTAAATACATCTATTCCACTTCAGACGCAGCTTCTGTTTACTCTGCATTGCAACGATGAATTTTGTTGATACTGATTTAATTTTATTATTTTACTAAAAAAGAAAAATCTAACTAAAACTAAATGTGACATGCTCACAACATCTACTACATATACTCTTTAAACACTATACTCCAATAGTCTTTCTGTGTAGATATACAAGTAAGCATGACATAACCAAGTATATTAAAGTCAGATGGTCTTTCTAAAACTTTAGCTCTATTAATTAGAAGGTAGGGTCTTCATCTTTTCAAAATATGTTATCATAGGTTTCCAAATTTTATAAAATTTTTGGATAGATCCTTTTTTGACATTTTATTTTTTCTAATTTTAAATATAAAATCAAATCACAAATCCACATTGAAGTTTTTGGTGGATTTTTTGATTTCCTTTCCAACAATATTCTCCTTCTTGCTAATAGTGAAGCAAAAGCAAAGACATTTTCCATATTGTTAGTCAAAGGTATTCCATGTTCTGGCACTCCAAAGATAGCAATTTCAACACAGGGTGTTATATTCAAGTTAAAAGCTTCATTTAGTGTTTTAAATACAAGTGTCCAGTAGTTTTTCAGCTTTTGGCAGGACCAAAACATATGAATAAGGTCAGCTTTATCACTTTTGCATCGATCACATCTGTCATCAACGTTTGGATACATTTTCGAAAGTCTAGATTTAGTGTAATATGTTCGGTGAAGTATCTTAAATTGTACAAGACTAAGGCATGCACAGGTGGTTGATCCATTTACTCTTTTTAGGGCATCATCCCATAATTTCATCAATTATTACAGAGTCTATATCTTTGGTCCACTTTTCTTATTTTTTTTCAATTGAGGTATTGCTTGCAGACACAATTATATTGTATAATGCAGAAATTTGACCTTTGGGGGTTACAGGAATCTGTAAAATTTTATCCATTAGTGAGGTAGCGGGTAGGTTAGGAAAGGTGGAACTTTGAGATTGAATAAAATGTCGGACTTGAAAATAACGGAACAGGTTAGATTGTGCTAGCTGAAATTTCTGTAGAAGGTTGTTGAAACTAGTGAAAGTGTCATCAATGTAAAAATCACTGCATTTAGCCAATCCAATACTCTGCCATTGTACGTAGGTGTAGTCTATTTTACCAGCGGGGAATAGAGGATTGTTACTGAGAGGGCTTAACAAGGAGAAGTCCTTAAGTTTGTACGTTTGTCTAAATTGAGACCATATTTTAAGTGTTGAACTTACGACTGGGTTTGAGGTATAATGATAAGGGGAGAAGGGTAGTTTCATTGTTATTAAGGCGGGAAGTGATGTAGAAATACAAGTATCTGCTTCTGCCTTACACCAATCTGTCTCTGGGAAATTATACCAACAGTTGACTTTTTGAAGATTTGCTGCCCAGTAATATCCCATAAAATTAGGTAAAGCTTAACCTCCTTGAAATCGCTGTCTTTCCAAAAGGTCTTTATTAATTATTGGGTTCTTCCCTTTCCATAAAAATGATGCTATAAACTTATTTAATGTATGAAAAAAGGCTTTTGGGATAAAAACTGGGAGGGACTGGAATAAGTATAAAAATTTAGGTAGGATAGAATGTAGATCAGTTTTAGTTTTATTTATGAGGGGTAAAAAGTTATTTTTATATAGACCTGAAAAAGTTTGAGTAATATGTACTCCTAAGTATTTAAAGCCGGATTGGGAGATATGAAATGGGAGGGATGAAGTTTTAATTTGTAGAGCCAAAGGATTAATGGGAAAGAATACACTTTTAGAAAAATTTGAGAAACTGCTGAAGGCAGAAAGATTTTGCACTATTTTTGGGACATTTTCAACTGGGTTTGAAATATATAGCAACAGGTCGTCTGCATATAAAGAAACTCTATGTTATATACCCATCCTATCAATGCCCTTTATGGACTGTAGAGATTTAAGCATTGTAGAAAGTGGTTCTATCGCTAATGCGAAAATAAGGGGATTTAAAGGGAATCCTTGTCTTGTGCCCCTCAGTATTGGGAAAAATTGTGAGCGTACTTTGTTTGTTATAACAGAGACTTTAGGGGTAGAATAAAGCAATTGAATCCAATTTACATATTTTGGGCCAAAGCCAAACCTTTTCAATATTAAAAATAAATAGCCCCACTCAACTCTATCAAATGCTTTTTCTGCATCCAGGGAGACCACAACCTCTGGGGTCTCCCTGGATGCAGGAGAGTACAGGACCCCCAGGAGCTTCCGTAGATTGGTATACGAGTAACGACCTTTGACAAAACCGGTCTGATCCGGAGAAATAATTTCTGGTATGAGAGAATCAATTCTGAAAGCTAAAATTTTGGCAAGTATTTTAACATCTTTTTTTTTTTGCTACTTTGCATTGCATTTATTGAGTCTATGACCTCTTGTAGATTAATAGGCTGTTCTAAATTTTCTTTTTGCTCCAAATTAATTTTCGGAATGTTTAAACCATCTAGAAACAGTAACATATTTGAGGTATCTTCTGGAAACTCAGAAGAGTACAAATTAGAGTAATATTCTTTGAAGGTGTCATTCATTTCCTTGGGGTCCATTGTTAGTTGTTGTGATCTGTTTCGAATCTGTGGAATTAGTCTAGAAGCTGACTGACATTTTATCTGATGTGCTAGTAATCGGCTTGCTTTTTCCCCATGTTCATAAAAAATCCTTTTAGACCATAACAAGTACTGTTGAGTCCTTTCAATTGAAAGTTGATCATATTGCGCTTTAAGTTCCACTCTCTTTTTGTATAACTCTTCTGAAGGAGTTAATGAGACGTGGCTATCTATTTTTGCTATGGAATCAATGAGTTGTTGTAATTTTGCATTCTTTAGTTTGTTGGTATATGAAGAATAAGATATGATTTTACCTCTGATGACTACTTTAAATGTTTCCCATAAAGTTGATGGTGATACCTCTTCAAATGTGTTTGTAGCCAAAAAATTATCAATTGCTGTTGATATACATGTATGAATTTTTTTGTCTGCCAACAGAGTTGGATTTAATCTCCAAGTTGGGCGTTGGTTACTGCAAAGAGTAAATCGTAAATCTAAAAGTAGTGGGGCGTGATCCGATATTATAATGGCAGAGTATTGAGATTTTTCTAATGAAGGAAGTAGTGTTTTATCAATATAGAAATAATATATTCTAGAGTAAGAAGAATGAACATGAGAGAAATAGGAAAATTCTCTTTTTTTTGGAAATAAAAATCTCCATGGATCCAAACATCCTGTTTGTGCCATAAAAGTTGAGAGAGCTAAAGATAATTTAGATTGTGGCATTGGTTTTGGATTTAAACGATCTAATTTCGGGTTAGCAACACAATTTAAATCTCCGCCAAAAATTACTTTGTATGCATTTAAATCTGGTAGATGTGAGATGATTTTATGAATGAAGTTAACATTGTCCCAATTTGGGGCATAAACACATACCAGGACAACAGGGATTTGAAACAGATATCCAGTCACGATAACAAAGCTTCCTTGGGGATCAGAAACACATTTAGATGCATTAAACTGGACTTTCTTATGAATTATAATTGTTGCTCCTCTTGTTTTACTGTTGAAATGGGAATGAAAAATCCGTCCAACCCATGGTTTTCTAAGTCTTACCTGATCTGCAATTTGTAAATGCGTTTCTTGCAGAAACGCTATATCCGTTTTCATTTTTTTGAGAGGAGCGAAAATACGTGCTCATTTATTTGGTCCATTCATACTTTGGTCCATTAACATTCCAGGTAATAAAACGAATGGAAGACCCTCCTTCTTTCTTAAACATGTCACACATCAGTCAATACTTTTATAAGAATAGATGAATAAAAGTAAGACCATATTTACACAGGTACAAGTGAGTGATGTAAAAAAATTAAAATAAAAGGCCCCCACAACGTCCCACCCTCTCTCCCATCCCTTCCAATCAAGCACAAGAAACACTGACCTCTTCCTATATTTGTCTCAAGAACGGAGACAAATGGCAGGTCCCCATACGCGTACCCCCAGTAATCCCTCAAATTACTCAGAACCGTTTCTATCAACGGGGGTATCCCAATCCACTATAACATTTTCTACATCCATAACTTTTTACAGAAGTATACTTTTTTTTTTTAATTTTCAGTTTCAGTTTTAGTTTGTCTTGGAACCGGTGGAAGCAAACCACAAATGGACGTGATTTTCGGCCATCTGTCGGTTTTTGACCGGGGGATCGGTGAGCTCTCTCCAGTATTGGTGGTTCGTCGAAGGCTCCCGTCACCTCCTTCAGCATTTCGGAAACTAACTTAACGGGATCTTGATTATTTTCACTCCCTTTTGGAATATTAACAATCCTCAAGTTGGATCTGCGGGATCTGTTTTCCAGGTCTGCGATGTGGTCAAGCAAGGACGAGTTTTGGGTTTGCAGATTTTTGATTTAGAATTTTTTCTGCCGCTATCAGCTTTTCAAAGTTTTCCCCGACTCTGGTTTCCATCGACACCAAACGGCCTTGAAAGTCATCCACCGTTTCTTGTAATGCATCTATCAAACTTTGCAAAGGACCAATAAATTCTTGAATCAAACCACAAATGTCTTCTCTGATACTATTTCTTTGTTTTGTTAGTTCAGAAACTAATTGGTCCATGGAGACAGGTTCAATAGTCTCAGTCACGGATTGTTTCTCTGCATTAGATGAGGTAGCCATGGCTGCTAATTTACCCGCTATGCTAGCGGTTGATCTCATAGTCGGCGGAGCCGAAGAGTGAGCTTGCTTTTGTTTAGAGTTGCTCATAGTTCTGTGATGTCTTAAGTAACTATTACTGTGATTGTTGATCTTATATGTCTTATAAATTTTGAAACTTAAAGGATGGATCGGGAGCCCCCGTTCTCTAGCTGTTCACTCCTTCATTGCTATACCGGAAGTCCCATGTTTGGTTTCTTCTTTAATACACATTTGTATTATTAAGAGTGCTCGCTTAAGGACTTTTTCCGAAACCCTCACCCATTCTGGGTGGGATTTCTTGACCCACTTGAAGAAGTGGGAGAGATCAGTCAGTTTATGAAGAATTGTTGTAGCACGATAATTGTGAGATTCTTTGAGCTGCTTGACGTATCTGAAAACATAAGACAGACAAAATGGACCACCCATCTTCAGTGTGAGGTGGATGGGCTGTAAAAATATTTGTGATGAAACACCTTTAGTCCAGTTAATTAAATCATGAGACATTCTACTGTGAGCTGGATAATTCAAGGGGTCATATAGTAGGTGGCCAACCAAAGTGTGCTTTTTACTGCCGTAAGTACCGCCGCCGCCGCCGTGTCTGCAAAGTGCATTTGCAGCTTTTGACCGCCTAGTGGCGCTTTAACCACAAGTTATCAAGCGAACACATCAAAACACATTTTCGCAAATAGCTGTCAGCTTTGCCTAGCCGATGTGTTACATTTGACGGCTGCAGTCGGCGGAAACTGAAAGAAAAACACTGTAGTTATAATATTTAATATTCACAGATGCGAATTTAGTACTGATTAAGTTGTGTGCGTTTCTTTGAACTAATTCAATGTCAAGCAAGCCTATGAGCCTGTGCTTACATATACTCTAAGCTATACAGTATTACACCATATTTTAGATTTGAAACATTTAACATGTGTACAGTATTATTCATATAATACGAATCATGTGTTATGTTATCCTAAAGAAATGGTGGTTTACTTTGCATGGTAGCATTAAAAGTGGTAGCCTATTTCAATAGGCTAGGCTGTAGGCTAAACATGGATTTATTTGCAAAATGTCAATATTCTCACATTACTTAATATTTGTCACAAGTACATTTTTAGTTTATATTTTAAAATTCCTGTAATAAAACAGCATGCATTTTTGTTACGCACACTTTGTTTGGCTATTCACCTGTCCTTTATTTTGACATAACATTGTTGCGTGTTTTATGAATTATGGCCTTTATTTTAGCAAAATGTGAGGCACTGTATAATTTCGCTCCTATTATTTAGGCCTAACTAAAACAAAACCTGGCCACGATTTAGCTAAATCATTGAAACTGAAGAGAAGGGACAGATGAATATAAGGTCCTCTAAACTCAAGTTCTCTCATTATAATCAACAGTGCACACAATGTAAAAAAAGAGCTTCATTAACTGACAACTTCAGTGATTTTAAAGGGAGCCTTCTTTACTCGCTTTCATATAATTTGAGTAAAACTAAAAAAAATAAAAAAAATAAATTGCAGCCACATTTAAATGCAGGAGTGTATCCTATTCGTTCAAATTTCAGAGTGCAAGATTTGCACAGCGCTCATGACGCTGAGTGAGACGCGCAAGAGTGTGTTAATTTTTTTTTTCAAAATGTGCAAAATGTCAAACTGCAATCTTATTTGCAGTCTATAGCATTTTATAAGTATTTGTACAATAATATTTAACTTAACCTGCTTTGTATCTTTATTATTTAATGCAAAAGTGATTTATTAAAACAGGTTTATGAGAGTCATACATCCGTTAAATCTTGATCACGAACAATAATGATCAACAAACTGGAGCGGCATCGGCCGTTAGATCATTTTAAAACATCAAATAGCCTTCAATTTACAGGTAATAACTGCATCTGTCTCGGATGTAGACTTGTGAAGATTTATTTTAATGTGGATCCCATACTGTAACCTGAAATAAATGTGCTCTATTAGCCTACTATTCATATTCAAGTGTTTGTGCAGAAAATTATTAATGCGCATGCCTGACAGGGAGGCGCCCGAACTATCACTTGATTTTTTTCCTGATAATTGGGGTGCCTCAAATACATGAGAAATATATCTACAGAAAGCTTGAAATGTCTAAGACTTTTATCTAATCTACTGTGGAGATGAGAGCCAGCACCGCGAATTTCATTTTGCAGCCGACAAGAAAACATTAGTTTATTAATAAATAATTAAAATGTCTCCTGTATCGTAAATATTAGTCTATTAGCCTGTGCTTTGTGGCAAACTTAATGTGTGTGCTTGAGCACGGAATACAGGTGCATCTCAATAAATTAGAATGTTGTGGAAAACTCAAAGTAATTCAGTAATTCAACTCAAATTGTGAAACTCGTGTATTAAAAAAATTCAATGCACACAGACTGAAGTAGTTTAAGTCTTTGGTTCTTTTAATTGTAATGATTTAGGCTCACATTTAACAAAAACTCACCAATTCAATCTCAACAAATTAGAATACTTCATATAAGTCACCGGCTATGATGAAAAAGCCGTCGGGGTTATTTGTTTGTTGTTCACTGATGGCGCTATACAGTTCACGAAGCGCATCCTTAGCATTTGCACACGGTGGAATGTAAACTGCGACAATAACAATGGCCGTGAACTCCCGCGGCAGATAGAACGGTCGACACTTCACAAACATAAACTCCACCAGCCGTGAAGTGTTTTGATACTACCGCAGCATTGTTACACCATTCTTTGTTGATATACACACACAAGCCACCACCGCGGGTCTTACCAGAAAGTCCTCAGTACTTGAGCGAGCTATAGTATATCACACTATAGTCCTCCACATCCGCTGCGTTCTCAAAACTCTGGCCGTTTGATAATACCTAGAATATCAAATTCAATTGCGGGCGGCAGATCCTTTTTCTATTTAGCACCAAAACTCTGGAACAATCTACCTAACACTGTTCGGTTGGCAGACACACTCTGTCAGTTTAAATCTAGATTAAAGACCCATCTCTTTAACCTGGCGTACACATAACACACTAATACACTTCTATTATTCAAATCCGTTAAAGGATTGTTAGGCTGCATTAATTAGATCAACCGGAACCGGGAACACTTCCCATAACACCTGATGTACTCGTTACATCGTAAGAAGATTGGCTTCTACGCTAATATTTGTTTCTTTCTTTTTATTCTGTTTCTCAGTCCGTGTCCGGCTCAGATGGTGGATCGGCACCGGGAGATGATGTCTGCGGCCCTGATCGTCAGCGATGAGCCCCGGAGACGTATCCCCAGTGAAGACCTCGACTAAAAATACAATAAAACTAAAAATAAAACAAATAACTAAAAATATTATAATAAAATACCTAGCTACATAATACTATTATTGCTAGAAATTGCAACAATATAAAAATAGAAATATAATACATTTAAAATTTTAATTAAAACAATAAGTAAACAATAAGGCCTCGTTTACACTGCAGGTCTTGATGCTCAATTGATGCTCAATTCCGATTTGTTGCCTATATATCCAATTTTTTTTGGCTGTCCGTTTACACGTTCTTTCAATTGTGACCCATATCCGATTCATGTGTTTACACTTGCCATACAATCTGAAGCATCCCGCATGCGTTGTTGTCATTTAGCGCCTCCACACGTGCTTTCTTCCGAGAATAATGTGACCTGTGCTGACAAAACCAGTCGAGCAAATTTGAAAAATTAGTTATTTTTATTTTCACAGTCTCCATTAAAAGACCTTCAAAATTATGTATGACTTTTTTTTGGAATCGGACAAAAAAAGACTGCTACACCCGTTTAAAGTCAATATCACCAAGGTTGATTATGTTTTCCTCTAGTTCTTTTCTTATTAATAATTAGGCTACTATATTAATAATCACAATATAGCTGTTTTTTTATTTTATCTTTCCTATTATTTAAGAACAGATGCAAAAAAAAACAGTATATGAATAAATAGTCTAGAAAGAAACAAATAATGCATTACCTTTATCATTTTACATCTAAACAAAAGCATTCATATAGCCTACGAAAAACAAATTATCAAATGTAAAAATCACTTCAGTGTGTTCATTACAAATAAATTGATTATTAAAACTACAAAAAGCAGTTCAATGAAGTGCTACGAGTGATTCCCTCTTTTCTTTTATTGATAGATAACATTGAGACAGACGTCCTACTGTAACGCACGAATCATATAAAGTTACACATCAGATGTTTTTCCCCATCAGTTCCCCAAGCGTTCACTTAAGACAGAACAGATTATGATTGCGGGAATACTGAAATACTGTAATTCTGTGTATTTATGGGGATCGCGCGCCGTCAGAAGCGCAGTTATGCGCGCTCTTCAGATGACAGTCAGCGCAAGAAGCAAGCGGAGAAAAGGTAATCCTCTCAGAAAATATACAATTAAAGATACTTTTAGATATTTAATTACTATTTGGAGCATTTGGGATAGCTAAACGAGGGCTTAATGAGCAAATTTTTGTGAAAACCTCAAATTCGACTAAAATCGACATTTTTCACTTTTTTTTTTTTTTTTTTGCCTGTAGCTCAAAACAGCCCGTGCGCATTTTACACTCATTTTGCCAGCATGGGTCCCATATAACGTCATTAAACCATGGAGAAGTACCAAATTGTCAAGTTTTAATGACGTACAGAACGCGATGCCTCAGAAAATCCGATCTGCCTGTTTACATGACAGTTGCATTGGCACATATCCGATTTATATCCGATTTATTTCCACATATGAATGAGGCCTGAATCCGATCTCGCTATATCCGAATGCATGCGTTTTTTTCCTGTTTAAACTGTCATAGAACAGATCCGATCTGTGTCACATATGAACAAAAAATCGGAATAGAGGCACATTTAACTGACAGTGTAAACGAGGCCTAATATCCTGGCCAGAGGAGAACTGGCCCCACGACTGAGCCTGGTTTCTCCCAAGGTTGTTTTTTTTTCTCCATTCTGTCTCAGAGGGAGTTTTGGTTCCTTGCCGCTGTCGCCTCTGGCTTGCTCAGTTGGGGACACTTAATTTCTAGCGATTATCGTCAATTTGATTTCACAGATACTATTTAAACTAAACTTAGCTAGACAATGACAACTCTGAATTCAATAATGAAATGCCCTTAACTGAAAATTGAGTGTTTAATCTTATTATTATACATTACTGACACTCTATCCTCCAACTTGATACTGTTAAGTGCTTTGACACAATCTGTATTGTTAAAAGCGCTATATAAATAAAGGTGACTTGCTGTGTCTCTGTCTGCTGGGTCGCAGGTTAGCCTGTTCAACTGAATGGCGGAGTCAGGGATGTTGTCGTTTAGCCATGTTTCAGTGAAAACAAACACACAACAATCCCTTGCCTCATGCTGTGTAGACCGACTGAGTTGAATCAAGTCCAGTTTGTTTTCCAGAGAGCATGAATGTTGGAAGAGCCGGTCTTGTGGGATTAGCTCTTAGCCTAGCTCGTATACCTCCGCGCTTACCGCGCTTCCGTCCTCTCTCACACCGCTTGTGACGCCGCCTTGTGCGGGTAGCGTCAGTAGGTGAGGCCGCGGTCTCGAGGTCCGGCTTCAGCAGTAAACAAAGGCCTTGTAGCTTCTCAGCAGCCGCCGGCGAGAGTTCGTGTTTGTATGCGTTGCCGATATCCAAAAGGCTTTGGCGATCATAGATGTGTTCTAGAGAGAATTCCTTATGAATTGGTGGTAAATCGACAATATTTGGAGACGAACAGACGACATTAAAAGACATAAAAGCACCGTCTTTGGGACCCGGAGCGGCCGCTGCGTTAGATCGCGCCGCCATCTTGGATTTTCTGAAAATCCTGTATATTAAGGCTCATTATGGATTAGTAGACTTAATTTAATATAAACGTGTGATTAGTTGAATAATGACATAGTTGGTTATAAATAAAATATTCACTTTTATTTGTTCCCCACTAAATGTTTTTTTATCACTAATTTTAGATTTTATATAATTATTGTGCACTCATGATTTTTCTATAGTAACTTTAGTTATTTTATACTTTATAATAAAGTTGTCTATATTTAGTAGATTGTTTAAAAAAAAAAAATGCACTGCTATCGGATCGATATCGGTATTGACAGATACTCAGAATTTTTGGTATTGGATCGGGATCAGCAACATTAAAACTGAATGCGCACTAACCACTACTGTATTGTATAAAGTGCTATATAAATAGAATTTGACTTGATGTGTGCAACATTTAAACGTGTGACAGTATTTTGACACTTACCCAAAGAAAATTTCTTCTCTGAGAACTGAGTCCCATTCTCTTGTTGGATTTCCTTCGAATGCGTCCCTAAAAAACTTCTGAATGGTCTGCACCCGTTGTCTCGCATTCTGTCTTCTGTTTGATGTCGGATTTGGACCACTTATGACATTTTCAACTGAATTAAATAATTTGTCTAAAAGACAAAGAGAAAGACATAGGTTTTTCTGTTGAAAATGGTAACACTTAAGAATGAACGATTTGATTGACAGAAGTGTTTCTTGAGGCAAAGTTGTTCAGAATGAGGAGACCTATCACATCACATGAATTTTGTAATACAAGTGAAACACTGCATAATATATAGACACTTTCTCTACATTGGGGTAAATTACCATAGAAAAACTTTGTTTTTGAAACCTTTTTAATAGTTATAGCACCACCTGTGGTCCGATCATTATGCAAATTCGGCATGCTTGTTTAGAATCATGTGTTTTATCCCTTTATGGTTAGGGTGTCAAAATTAATAGTATCTATGATGCATCGTGATGTGGACATGGATGATTCTGCATCAATGCAGTTATAGTCCATATTCGATTATAGCTCACTCTGACAAGGGGAACATAAAAGCGAGTAATAAAAAAAATGCACCCACTATTTTAAATGCTCCTGTCGTCTGCCATGTTCCCTCTAAGCTGTGCACAGAAGAAAGAATAATGCTGTGCACTGAAGAAACAATAAAATGCCATGCAGAGAACAGACACGGGGATATTATCGCAGTGATCTGACTAACCGCTATAGAGTTTGTGTCGATACAGTTAGAAGTGGTGAATGCGGTTTACAGGGTCTATAGAAAGAGAACTATGTCAGCGCATGTGAGCGCCGGGGATCAGCTGAATGAATCCAATAGCTGTAGGCATACTTTCATGACCAAGAGGCAACGTGAAAAGCAAATACAAATGAAATAAAATGTCATCATGATTTAAAGAGTGGCGTGATTAAGTGGTGGAAATAACGGATGAGCACAGTAAACTCAGACATCACATTTCTATCAGAAAGACTCTGAAGGTAAACGTTTACGAAATATTTATTCTGTAAAGTGTTAACAGATGGTGGCGAGCCACAATAATTCATGTATAGTTGTATAAAATTATTTGGCGTAGGCCCCGTCCTTTATCCAAGTCCTGGGGATGCAGATTTGGCTGATCCTGCCTGAAGATGCAGGCAGGGGCAGAGCCTACCCCCAAAAAGAAGTGTGAATTGATACAAACCAGTTGAGGCTTTTCTTTATTGGATTTCCTAAAATGAAAAGTCAGAAGATTGGCATTAAATTAAGAAAACCATAAATAAACATTTATAAACGAACGACTGTATGAGCTATGTTATGACAGGCCGCATTATACCATTTAACACAAAAGACGGCGTAATTCATGTAATGAGAAAAGACATGATAGGCCAATTTCGTGAAGGGCCAAGATCGGCCAAGTAACTTAATAACAGTCAGACTTACCTGATAGTCGCAATAGGCCATATTGTTCAAAAGCCACAATAGGCTGTGTAATGTAAAAGCCTCAGTAGGCCATGTAAAGTGAAGGCCCCGACGGGCTGTGTATTGTGGAGCCCCCGACTGTCACGGTTCGTAAATTCACTGTTTCCTCCTTGTCTCATGTCACTGTTGTTTACACATGTGTGGGTGCGCGTGAGTGGGCGGTTCCACTCACGCTATCAGCGTCAGCTGATTTCCATCATCTCATCACCATCAGACAGCTGCAACTCATTTGCGATCATATATATATACTCACCCCTGATCTCCTCTCATTGTCAGATCGTTGCCGTTGATGTCCGTGTCTGAGATCCTGTGTTGCTCGTTGATGTTCCTGTTTCATGTTCCTGTCTGTTCATTGTTTCACCGCTCACGAAATCACCTGGCTCACTTCTTCAACCGGACTATTCATCACGTCATCTGCACTGACCATCTAGTCCCTGTGTTGCCAGTGTCTGCGTGTGTGAGCTGGACTAATTCATCTTGGGTGTCTGGATTATATTCTGTGTACATTTTCTACATTAAACCTGAGTTTCTTGCATCTTGCTTCCATCATCATTTGACCGTGACAGAACGATCTGACCATCCCATGGAAGCAGCAAGAGCTCCATCATCCCTGGAGGAATTTGTGGGAAGCAGCATTTCACGGATGTACCAACAGGAGAGGAACCTCGATGATACGGCGAGGGCAGTCCAGACACTGGTAACGCAGGTGTCCGAGCTCACCCAGCAAGTACAACTGTTGCGAGGTCCCGCTGCGCCCCCCACACCTGCCGCCCCCACCACACCACCAGATCACGACTCTCAGCCAGAACCCCGTCTGCCAGTTCCGGGGACTTATGGAGGTGAGCCGAACTTTTGTAGAACATTTCTGACCCGTTGTTCGATGCACTTCGCTCTACAGTCCCGCACCTTTGCCACGGAAGCTGCACGAGTGGCGTTTGCTCTCACTCTGCTGACCGGGAGGGCAGCGCTATGGGGGACGGCGGTGTGGGAAAACACCGATCCATGCTGCGAGTCGTTCCAGGCACTCTCCGCCGAGATGAAAAGAGTGTTCGATCGGGCCAACACCGGACGAGAAGCGGCCCGCGTTCTGGCCGAATTAAAGCAAGGCGAACGATCAGTATCCGAATACTCCATTGAGTTTCGAACACTGGCGGTAGAGTGTCGATGGAACGACGAAGCGCAGTGGGACATGTTCCTGCATGGGTTGGCCGACCGCATTCAACGTGAGATCTACGCCCTGGACCTACCAGAGGATTTCAATGGACTCGTGGAGCTGGCTCTTAGAGTGGATGCACGTCTCTCCCGGATGGAGCGACGCCTTCCACCCAGTCGCCATCCGGGGTTAACAGAGAGTCAGCGGTCCAGCGGTGGGGATGCGGTCGGTCACATGCACGATCCCGAACCCATGCAGGTGGGGCGAGCTCGGCTTTCCCGGGAGGAGAAGGAGAGACGGAGATCCCAGGGACTTTGTATGTATTGTGGAGCCGCGGGACATTTTGCCTCTCATTGCCCGGTAAAAGGGAGTAGCCCGACGGTAAGCATGAGGCTACTGTCGGGCGGGATCTCTGTCGAAAAGACCTCATCTACATCGACTCTCCTCCCGGTAAGACTACGATGGTCTACTCACGAGCACGACTGTCAAGCACTCGTGGACTCGGGAGCAGAAGGTAACTTCATGGACCACTCACTGGCACTCAAGTTACGGATTCCACTCCGACCACTTACCTACAAGATTGAAGTTCATGCACTCAACGGTCAAGACCTACCTCACATTTCGCACGACACCGGACCTGTCACGCTCATCACGTCTGGCAATCACACTGAGGAATTATCATTTTACACCCTGGACACTCCCCTGGCTCCCATCGTCTTAGGACACCCTTGGCTCGTCAAACACAACCCCAGAATCGATTGGCAACAGCGGACAGTGTTGGAGTGGAGCACTAAGTGTCATGAGTCTTGTCTTGTGTCTGCCTGTTCGTCTGTTTCTGTTTCTGTGTTTCAGGAGGAAGCTATGAATTTATCTAACGTGCCCACGGAGTACCTGGACCTGAAGGAAGTGTTCAGTAAGTCTCGGGCTGCGTCTCTACCTCCGCACCGTCCCTATGACTGTGCAATAGAATTAATGCCAGGTAAGACTCCGCCGAAGGGCAAGTTATATTCGCTCTCTACCCCAGAGAGGGGGGCCATGGAGAAATACATTTCTGATTCTCTAGCAACGGGGTTCATTCGTCCTTCCTCTTCTCCAGCGGGGGTGGGGTTCTTTTTTGTGGGGAAGAAGGACGGGTCTCTGCGACCTTGCATTGATTACCGAGGGCTGAACAGCATCACGGTAAAGAATACTTATCCTTTGCCGTTGATGTCTTCAGCCTTCGAGAGGTTGCAGGGAGCGTCTATCTTCACTAAATTGGACTTACGCAATGCTTATCATTTGGTCCGTATTAGGCAGGGGGATGAATGGAAGACGGCTTTTAACACCCCCAGAGGGCACTTTGAATATTTGGTTATGCCATTCGGCTTATCCAATAGTCCTGCAGTCTTCCAGGCGCTTGTCAATGACGTGCTGCGAGATATGGTCGATCAGTTTATATATGTCTACCTGGATGACATATTGATTTTTTCAACATCTCTCCAGGAACACGTGCAGCACGTCCGACGAGTGCTTCAAAGGTTGCTAGAGAATGGGCTTTTTGTCAAGGCGGAGAAATGCGAATTTCACGCACAGTCTGTTCCTTTTCTAGGTCACATTGTGTCGGCTGAGGGAATACGCATGGATCCTGAGAAGATTAAGGCTGTAGTAGAATGGCCAAATCCAGATTCCCGTAAGGCCCTACAGCGGTTTCTGGGTTTCGCCAATTTCTACAGGCGTTTTATTCGCAATTTCAGCCAACTAGCCTCGCCTCTGATCGCCTTGACCTCCCCCAGAACGACGTTCAGGTGGTCTGATGCAGCGGAAGCTGCGTTCGCCAAACTAAAGAGTCGCTTTGTTTCGGCTCCCATCCTCACTACACCTGATCCATCACGTCAGTTCGTGGTGGAGGTCGATGCGTCAGAGGTGGGGGTAGGTGCAGTGATATCCCAGCGTTCTCCCACAGACGACAGAATGCACCCATGCGCGTTTTTGTCTCATCGTTTGTCCCCTGCAGAACGCAATTATGACATTGGTAATAGAGAATTGTTGGCAATCAAGCTAGCGTTGGAGGAATGGCGCCACTGGTTAGAAGGGTCAGGGGTACCTTTTATCGTCTGGACCGACCACAAGAACCTGGAATACATTAAGACTGCTAAAAGACTGAACTCCAGGCAGGCTCGGTGGGCACTTTTTTTCGGACGTTTTGACTTTGTTCTCTCGTACCGCCCGGGTTCCAAAAATGTCAAACCCGATGCTTTATCGCGCATTTTTGACCGTTCCGATCGCCCATCTACTCCCGAGTGCATTTTACCTGAGAGTCTATTTATCTCAACACTCGTATGGGAGGTCGAATCGAAGGTCAAGAGAGCCTTACAAGGGGTAACGCCCCCGGCCGGTGGTCCACCTAACCGCTTATTTGTACCGGAGTCAGTAAGGTCCGACGTCATTCAGTGGGGGCATTGTTCCAACGTGGCTTGTCATCCAGGGGTTAGTCGCACCAAGTTTTTGGTTAAACAACGATTCTGGTGGCCACGTATGGCTCATGATGTTCACGATTTTGTATTGGCTTGTTCAGCTTGCGCCACTGGTAAGACTTCCAATCGACCCCCTGATGGGCTCCTTCAACCGCTGCCAGTCCCCTCGAGACCCTGGTCCCACATTTCGCTAGATTTTATTACCGCCCTGCCACCCTCCCAGGGTAACACGGTAGTTTTGACCGTGGTGGACCGGTTCTCGAAGGCGGCTCATTTCATTCCCTTGCCCAAATTACCCTCAGCCAAGGAGACAGCGTTGGCTGTCGTTGACCACGTCTTTCGCTTACATGGCCTCCCGACAGACGTGGTTTCCGACAGGGGACCCCAGTTTGTGTCCAAATTTTGGCAAGAATTCTGTAGATTATTGGGGGCGACGGTCAGTCTGTCCTCCGGGTTTCATCCCCAGAGCAATGGTCAGACTGAGAGAGCCAACCAAGATTTAGAGAGAACGTTACGATGTCTGGTCTCTAAGAATCCTACTTCATGGAGCCAACAATTGTCTATGGTGGAGTACGCCCACAATACATTACCAGTATCATCTACGGGCCTGTCTCCGTTTGAGAGTAGTGTAGGTTACCAGCCACCAATTTTTCCTAGTCTGGAATCCGAAGTCGCGGTTCCCTCCGCCCACGCTTTTGTCCAGAGGTGTCACCGCACATGGACTAGAGCCCGTGAGACTCTACTCCAAGTGGGGGCGCGCACCAAGGTCAAGGCCGATCGCCACCGGTCTAGACCTCCCGTATACGTCGTCGGTTCCAAAGTGTGGCTTTCAACTAAGAACATTCCTCTCCGGTCCGTCTCGAATAAACTTGCTCCCAAATTTATTGGCCCGTTCACTGTCACCAAGATCGTTAGTCCGGTGGCAGTCCGCCTTAAACTTCCTCCAGCGTATAGGAGAGTTCATCCCGTGTTTCATGTTTCCAAAATCAAGCCAGTTTTTTTTTCCCGAATTAACCCGCCAGTCCCGGTTCCTCCACCGCCGCGTCTCGTAGATGGGGAACCATCTTATTCGGTAAACCGTATTCTGGACTCGAGACGGAGGGGACGCGGATTCCAGTACTTGGTGGACTGGGAAGGTTACGGTCCGGAGGAGAGAAGTTGGGTACCTGCCCGAGACATCTTGGATCACTCCCTTATTGATGATTACAATCAACAGGTAAGGGAGTCTGGGGACGCCAGGAGGCGTCTCTAGGAGGAGGGGTACTGTCACGGTTCGTAAATTCACTGTTTCCTCCTTGTCTCATGTCACTGTTGTTTACACATGTGTGGGTGCGCGTGAGTGGGCGGTTCCACTCACGCTATCAGCGTCAGCTGATTTCCATCATCTCATCACCATCAGACAGCTGCAACTCATTTGCGATCATATATATATATACTCACCCCTGATCTCCTCTCATTGTCAGATCGTTGCCGTTGATGTCCGTGTCTGAGATCCTGTGTTGCTCGTTGATGTTCCTGTTTCATGTTCCTGTCTGTTCATTGTTTCACCGCTCACGAAATCACCTGGCTCACTTCTTCAACCGGACTATTCATCACGTCATCTGCACTGACCATCTAGTCCCTGTGTTGCCAGTGTCTGCGTGTGTGAGCTGGACTAATTCATCTTGGGTGTCTGGATTATATTCTGTGTACATTTTCTACATTAAACCTGAGTTTCTTGCATCTTGATTCCATCATCATTTGACCGTGACACCGACAGGCTGTGTGATGATAGGCAGTGGTATGTGAAAAGCCATGATAGGCTGGACGTAAGGAGCAAATGAGAAAGGTAACCACCACTACCAGCTATTTGCTAAAAGTACCATACCAAAATCAAATGTAGTATTGACACCACGGATCATTCTTCCATTCTGCTCCTGCCTGCTTATAGGCAGAAACTGAAACGAGAAGCACCCGCCCTCAGGACAATTCAATGCTGGTCGGACGAATCGGACGCTATACTGCAGGACTGTTTTAATCACGTGGACTGGGACATGTTCCGGGCAGCGTCTGATGACGACATAGAGGCGTACTCAGATTCTGTAACCTGTTTCATCAGGAAGTGCGTAGAGGACGTGGTTCCGACCAAAACAATCCGTATCTACCCCAACCAAAAACCGTGGATTAACAGCGATGTTCGAGCAGCCTTGTCAGCGCGGACATCTGCCTTTAAATCCGGGAACTTTGATGATCAAGCCAGTTATGATCTCAGGAAATCCTGAGAAAAATGGCTGCAGGAATCTAATTTTTCATGGTATCTTCTTCAGATTTGAAATATAAACACATGTGACTTTCAACCCATTACTTTTCTGGATTTCTCCAGGACTGATTTCATGTATTTTTATATGAAATAATAAAAAAATTCAGTGTGGTACAATTTTTATCAAGGCACTTCAGTGTCTATACCTTTTTATATTTTTGAGCATTATCAACTCTGGATGATGGATAGTAAAGCCCAAAGGGTCTTCTTTCCAAAGACACCAAAATTGTGTGTGTGGCAAACTGAAGTCAGGAACTGTTACCATTTTAATTTAGTTAGTCATTTTCAGCTGTGATTCCCAATATTGGGGCGCTGGTTAACAGGTTAATCTATGATTTTATTGCAGTCTGAATCCAGAATGTTTGTTTTTCTCCCACCTCCTGTGTAAAAAATCTTTTTTTTTACAGCCACATTTAACCAATTTTGTTCTATAATTGGCCATTTTAAATTTCAGGCTGTTTTTGTTTTTTTTCAGCCATCAAATCCTGTTGGGGAGCCTTGTTCAGTCAGACAGGGATGTGCTTTGATTAGAGCTGCAGCAACATGGGCAAAATATCTCTTGGATTGCCCCCAGCAAGTGCTTCCAGCATGTCATGTTTTCCTAAAGGGAATTCTAATTATTAGGTGACTTCCAGAGGGCACAGCAAGATGTAATTAACTGATAATCATTTTTCGGGTTAGCCTCATTTAAACTGATTTCTACACCACTAACCTGCAATCCTGTGAAACTCCTCTTTGATGACTCTCAGGAGTTTGTGCCTAGGAAACACCACAACAATTCACGGAAAGCACTTGAGAGTGAGGCACACTTTCCTTGCTGTTCTGCATATAGTGGCCTTACTAATGTGCTCTGCATCAGCGATGTTATGCAGAAAACTACTGTTTGCAAAAAAATGTAAAGCAACACAAAGCACCTGCTCCGATGTAAGAGCATGGCCACAATGGCTAATGTTTTTGATGTAAAGGTAGATGAGATTATGGATATATCCAAATGACTGCCTGGAAAAACGGTACTGCTCAAATAAAAATGCAGGGGGATATGACAAAAAAATCCACTTGGGGCCTCAAAATCCTCTCCTGACGTAAATGTAACTCCCTGCGATGTAATGCAGCCTCCTTATCTACAGGATCCTCTATAAAAGGACATGCCATTTACACCTCTTAGATGGTCTCTGAGTGATGGAAATATGTGCAATGAATGAATGCATCAAAAGAATGAATGAGGTATTTAAACTCCGCTACCACTTTAAAAAGGGGAGGATACTGAAAGAAACCCCCAGGTTGCAAAACCTGCTCCTGACCAGGGGTGCATTTCCCAAAAGCATCATTAGCCAACCAACTATGGTCGCAAGTTCCATCGTTAACAACATAGTTCAACGATTCAGTGCTTCCCGAAACCATAGTTTAAACGAATAGTCGCAAACAGCACCGCAAACTTACGTGGTTGGAACGACAGCCCTCGACCTGTGGTTAGAAGCATAGTTTCTTTTTATTAAGACATATGGGTTTAAATAAATTGTGCTCTTGGGCACAATAAGCAAGCTAACAAGCAGTACAGTCCATATCTTCCAATACATCTAAATATAAAAGCATTATGATCTGTGTATTGTAGTGCATCCTCAATAAGCGGCGTTTTTGAAGAGTGCGCATGTGCATAAATACCTAAGGGAGTATGACGTAAGAGGGAACAAACATAAAATAAAGCAAAATGACAGGGAACAAAAATAGTATAGTAGTCATCAGGTGCCATGTTCAATACAGCAGCATCTTAGAGATCTCTAATCAGTTAAATAGAAGAAGTTATTACTCTACCACATGCATTTGACGTCATTAACACTGGCCCTATGTTGTTGAACAAATGTGGTTCAAACGACGGAGATACGACTGTGTTCGGGAAACAGTCGTTACTAGTTCATTTTCACAACAAATACATTGTACTGTGATGGTCAATCAGCGAGTTATGTCGTTGTACTGGAAACGCAACCCAGGTTAGGTTCAGAGAGTAAGTTACCATGGTAACTGACTTTGAGTATAGGTTACGTCTATTTCAGGAATGGGCTTGACTTACCCCGCTTTCTTGGGTTTGAGATACCTCTGATTCTGAAATGGAAAACCCAGAGTTTCCCTCATTTCAGGGTTCACATACTCAGAGTTTTCACTTAACCTCCTTATTGAAACGGGCCCCAGGACTACTGTGATGGGTCTCTTGCTTTCCTGCTACAGCTGGCCAGTGGGTGTGGCGAGGAGGCATTATACAGTAGTTTATATGGCATTATAGTTTATATGTCATATATAGTAGGTGAATTTAATAATATAAGTTAAGACTTGTCCACGCCCTCCTAAAACGGCTCATTTAAACATGCCCCCCACATGTCTACGTCACAGTGTGGAGAGATTTCCAAAACACCGCCAAAATGTATATGCAAAGAAAGGGGGCGTGATTTTTATTCTCACTGTAGTATTGTTGCTGCCGGCAGCGCCTACAATGCCAGCTGCGCACAAAGGCTGTTTCTATAAAGTGGGGCAATTCCAACTTTGCAAGGACAGTCTGGCGCTTCTGACTCACAGCCTGTATGAACGTTTTCTTATTTAAAGAATTTGCCACTGATGATTCAAACGCGAGTTTTGAGCTGTATAGTGTAGTGCTTGTTGTTTGTTGTTTCTCCTATCACAAATGCAGACATGGTAATGTTGACATAGTAAAAAGACAGTATAAGTCATTATAATCAGTAATTAAGTCCCCACTGGATGCAACAAATGCCTCGTTTATAATGGGTTTTATTGTTTTGGTCTCGTTGCGCTGGGACACGACATCACAATACGGTAAGGGGCGTAAAATTTTCGTCACATGCTTGAGGTATTCGGCCAATCACAATGCACTGGATAGCTGGCCAATCAGAGCATGCCTCACTTCTCAGAACGATGAGCTTTGTAAAAATCGACGCGTTTCAGAAAGGCAGAGCATAGAGGAGCAACAATACAGTATGTGGAAAATAAGTTGTTGTTTTTTTACTTTAAACCATATAAACACATTGCATTACACCAAATACACAAAATAATGTTCTTTTTAGCAACGTCATATGACCTCTTTAACTACGCACAGCTAAATAAATCAGGCTGGATGCTGATTAAAATTTCTGAAATAAATATGTTAAGTTGCACAGAAGAAAGCCTGATCTAGAACCTGTCCCGTACAGTTTAAGGATCGGTATACTACTATAGCAGCAGAGGACTATTAATTTGTTGGACAGAACTGAGGAATGACTGATGAAGTCACGTGTTCAGATTTAGTTGACCAATCAGTGGAAAGGGGCATCTCGTGACCGCCCACAAGGGGAGAACGAATTTTAAAGTCTTTATCCATTTTCTAAACGGATAAAACATTTAGAAAGTGGGGAAAAAAACAATAAGTAAAGGGAAACAGAACAAAATAGATGTATAATACAAAGAAGAGCCAAAAGAAAAAATAGCGCAGATCTAAGAACAAGTGGATATATTTTAAAAAATGTGTACAGATTTAAGTAAAAAAAAGAGTGCACATCATATACAGTAAATGTGAGGTCACAGTACAGCACGGTTAATTTTCTAGCTCTTTAGTAGGTACAGGAGCAGACTGCGTAGAGGATTGTAGGTCTGTGAAAGAAAAGAGGAAGGCATTAATGTAATTCTAGAGACAAAAAGTGTAGTAAAGGAAAATTGTAATGATTTGAAGCACAGGACTGAGCATGGTTTACCAGCTAGAATGGTATTTGAGTCGGGTAAGAGTTCTGCGTTTGTTGTAGATAGAGGAGCAGTTTGTGTAGCCGTGTCATGTCAGTCGGAGAAAGAAATGAAGAGGGTATAATTGTATATAAATATTTATACAAACAAATAAATAAATAAATAAAAACAACAAAGCAACAAATAGCAAAACATTTTAAGTTTGGGTTCCTTAAATGACAACTTCATTCAAGTATATGCATTTTAACAAGAATAATTAAAAAAAAACTTTAATTAACATTGTAAACGTCATAAAAGTAAATATTACATGCAGAAAAATATATATATATATAAAAAACAAAGTGCTTAGCAAAGCAACAAAGAGCGAAACATTTTAAGTTTGGGTTCCATAAATGACAATTTCAGTCAAAGTATATGATTTTAACATCAACGGTCCATGACGATAAACAAGTGCAAACTAAAAGGCCTTTTGACAACTAGCTTTGGAGAGATTGCTTTAATTTGTCCTTCTGCTGCTGCACAACCAGCTCACTTCTTCTCATGCATGTACACATGACAACCAGCAAAATTACAAGAAGGGCTTGACATTTACAGGCAACTATGCATTATTTATAAGGGTATTCTGTTCTTAAGGATTTTGATTTAATAACTTGCTCGTCTTCCATTTCTCTGAACCTGCCGCGAGTGACACAGAGATAACAAGCACATGCAAAGTCTGAGGTAAAACAAAACTAGTTGTAAACAACCAGTACTTCCTAGTCGACTAGCAGCAGCAGCAGTATCATTTAATCGACCAGTCTCACATATCCCTCTTCTTAATTGTAATTGTATTTTGCATTTTTGTTTCATATTCGCTGGTTCAGGCACGAAGGTTGTGTCCGCTGTCACAAAAACAAACAAACATTAATCTGCTTTGTGACTATAGCTCAGCTTTCAATACTATAGTCCCCACCAAGCTAGCTGTCAAACTCTCAGACCTCGGCCTAAACACTTCACTCTGTGACTGGATTCAAGACTTCCTCACCGGCAGACCACAAGTGGTGAAAATGGGCCAGTTCACCTCCAACTCCATCTCCATCACCCTGAACGTAGGAGCCCCGCAGGGCTGCGTTCTGAGTCCCCTGCTCTACTCTCTCTACACACACGACTGTGTGTCCTCTCACAGCTCCACTTCTATTGTTAAATTTGCTGATGATACTGTGGTTCTGGGCCTCATTTCCAACAATGATGAGACCGCATACTTGGGTGAGGTAGAGAGACTAACATCATGGTGCCAGGACAACTGTCTCTCTCTGAACGTGAGCAAAACTAAAGAGCTGATTGTGGACTTCAGGAAGAGACAGCAGCGGCCCTACACTCCGCTTATGATCAGCGGGACCCCTGTGCAGAGGGTGAGCAGCTTCAAGTACCTCGGTGTAAACATCTCTGAGGACCTGACTTGGACTGCACACATTCAAACACAGGTCAAGAAAGCCAGGCAAAGACTGTACCATCTGCGACAGCTGAGGAAATTCAGGGTCTCACCAGCAATCCTGAAAACTTTCTATTCAGGGGCCATAGAAAGTGTATTGACTCAGTGTATTTCAGTGTGGTATAGTAACGCCACAAATCAGGACTGCAAAGCTCTGCAGAGAGTCGTGCGCTTAGCTGAGCGCATCTCTGGGTCTGCCCTCCCCTCTCTGCAGGACAGCTACCTCAAACACTGCAAAAGCAGAGCTGCAAAAATAATCAAGGACTCAAATCACCCCGGTAACCGTCTTTTCATCTCACTGCCATCTGGCAAGCGCTTCAGAAGCGTGATGGCAAAAACTGAGAGACTGAGGAGGAGCTTCTACCCTCAGGTCATCAGGCTCCTGAACTCAGTCTCATAACATCTACAGGACTCATTTAATAAACTGTAAAAAAACACCCATTATTCTCCATCATCCGCATTGCTGCTATGTGTACATACCCGGTACAACCTGTTTGCACATTCCTCTTGCACATCCCTGTTTATATTAATATTTATTAAATCCACAGTAGACTGTATTGCACATTTTATTTCATTGCACATTTTACTCCTTATTTTATTTTATTTTATTTTATTTTTTACTTATTTTTTATCTTATTCTTACCTATATTTATATATACTCTCCTGTGTTATGTATCATCTCTTTTATTTTATTTTTTTGCACTGTCCATTGAGCGGACCCGTCCTGACCTACATTTCACTACTGATTATACCCTGTATGATTGTGTATGTGACAAATAAACAAGAACCTTGAACCTTGAGCATAAAAAGTGATGCACAATCTTTGTTCATCTGTTCTTTTCATAAATAAATAAATAATCTAGCCTATATGATCATAAGTTTAAGGTTAAAAATTAAAATGTGAATGAAAACACAAGTTATTAAATGTCTTATTAAAATAACAGGTAAAGATTATGATGGATTTTGTATGACCCTGTCTGTCAAAATGACAGAGCTCAGAAGAGAAGACAAAACACTGGAGAGATGTAGAGCGAGAACCATGAATGACTGACGATGACAGACAGCTGGAGAAAGAGAAAACAGAGCAGAGGACAGCTAATAAACCCAAGGCATGACAGATTATTATTTTAGAGCATTTATCTTTTTTCAGTTTACATGTTTTGTTTTTCAGTAGAACAGATGTTTTTGCTGCTGCACAGAATGATTAGTTAATTAAACAATGTTTAATCAGTGCACAATAATCGAATGTAAGATTAAAAAAAACATTTTTCAGCAGTTTAATTCACACAATTCACCAGAGGAGGGCATTCAAAAATCAAATTTAAATGCATATTGAAATATAAGAATACATTTCAACTTGACTGTATGTTGATAGAAGGTAATCTTTAAGTTTCATATAAGTTATTCTGCACACAATAAATAATAACATTGAAACATATGCTACTTAATGATTGTTGCATGTTTGTTTTTGTCTGTTTCTGTTGAACTAATAAAGGTTTAAATTGGTTTACAAACATTTTATATTTAGTGATAAACTAATAATTTTCTAATTTTTTATAAATGGTTTCTGCACTTTTGCCTTTCAGACAGAATATCACACGGGCTCATATTTTCATTGGTAGTTATTTTCAGAACATCACTGGACAACATAACTTTTTTCGTTTTTTGTACATTATGCACTATTTAGGACTTTTATTTTGTTCTAATGGTATGATGTCATAAAACCGCGCTGTGATTCGACTGAAGAAAGGTTTGTGTTTTTAGCCATTTAAAGTGTTTAAATCGATACCCGTTGGAGCAATCTCATAGTTTTTAATAAGCGATGTAAAATTAATTATTGTTTAGTGTATTACTGCAGGGCTTCATCTAACCTTTAAGAGCGCTAATTTGTGTGATTAAAGCGCATCCACACATCTGTAACAGAAAAGTGCGACTCACTTTGCTTCATTTATCCTGAATCAGTTTACAGTAAACACGAATTGATGAGCAAGTACTAGTGTAGGAGACACGGAGCTTTTTTTTCTTTTTTTAATCTCGGAGTAATTAATTGAATCAATTGCTTCGAAAAAAAACTAATTAACAAGTGCAATAACAAAAAATCTGATATAATACATGTTATCTACAAATACCAACAATATAAATCATTAATACCTAATAATGAACTTTCTAGATAATGGGATAGTTTATTAATATCTTGTGCGTTTTTTATATAATAATCATGCCATTAACTTTCGTTTGCTTGAATCTTTCTTTCTGTCATCTTATGTCACAGAGGGTCCAAACACACAGAAAAACTGAAGTAACTGAGATCCACGTGACACAATTGTAAAGATGGTGTTTATTAAGGAGGAAAGTGAAGACTTCAGGATTGAAGAAACATTCAGAGTCAAACATGAAGATACTGAGACACAAACAAAGATGTCGTTTATTAAGGAGGAGATTGAAGACGTGAAGATTGAAGAAGTATTCAGTCTGAAACAAGAAGATACTGAGGGACAAACAGGTTGGTTTTCATTCTCAAAGATGAACTCATTTGATCCTCATTAAAATGTCCAGCTCTACAGAAATGAGTGACATGTTACACATTAAATTAGAAAATATAATAGAGAAGTAGCCTAAACAAAACAATTATTTAGTTTAACATAGAACAAAATTTTACTTCTGAATTGAAAACAATGAGAAACACCTTTATTCCTTGAAATACAAACTTTTAAATGCTATAAGACAGAAAAACATGTTTTCTTGTTGAGAAAAAAAATGAAATGAATGCTTTTTTATCACCTTTTAGCTAACAATATTCAGTATTCAAAATTCTTTATAAACACGGATATCCTGCAAAACTGAATATTAGGGCTGGGTCTGAATATTCAGACGTCTCGATTCGATTCTCAATTATTATTTTTTTATTACATTCAATGAATATAGTTTTAATACAATTGCTATTGATCTTTCGAATAAATGATCAGTAAACATTATTTTTTACAAATGGTGAATTAATAAAAAGAAATTAAGAGCCACAGGCCTGTATTTTATAGGGCCCTATAAAATGTTTCTCTTAATTCTTCTGGTAATCAGATTGAAGGCATAAAACATTAATGTAATTTATCCCAATCAAATGAAAATTAAACCCTTTTTTTTGGCAAACAAAGTGCTGTACAACAGAGGTTTACTGTTAAAATTAAAAATAAAATAAATGTGATTCTTTAAAAATTCAGGTTTTGAGGTGGTGGATGCTTGAGACTTCGCTCCTTACCAAACTACATTGTCTTATTCTCTCCAAGCAAATGTCATATTATCAGTTAAATCTTGCCTAAACCTCAGCTTGACAAAGATTTTCCTATTATGCTCGATGACTTCATTAGGGGTGGTTTTACTCTGTCGTTTGGGGACAGAATAGGGGTGGGTAAGCGATGTAATCTTGTTTACGATGTTTCATGTGTTTGTTCAATTAGGTAAACCCTCTGCCGTATTATTTTCAGAGGTGGGTAGTAACGAGTTACATTTACTTCGTTACATTTACTTGAGTACATTTTTTGGGTAACTAATACTTTGAGTATATTTAAAAATGGGTACTTTTACTCTTACTCAAATACATTTTTAGTGAAAAAACTGTACTTTTACTTCGTTACTGTGGGCGACGCTATCTTAATGCAATACAAGTTAAAAATGCTTCAGTTTATTCCAAACGCGCCGTCTACTTTTCTCTGGGCAATGAGCGATGCCCATTCGCGAATAATTCATTCTTTTGAGTCAATTCTGTTCAAAGGCTTGATCAAACCAGTTGGCAAACCATTGAATCAGTTTGCGAATCAGTTTGAATGATTCGTTCAGTGTTGGTTGCTTGCTGCATGATGATTGAAATCGCGCAAATGGCCTTGAGCTATTACCTAAATAGACTGCGAAAAGATTGGTTTCTAAAACATGGACGGAATGATTCTGAGAGTTCTGCACGAGCTCGCGGCGCCATCTGCAGGACAGTTAAAAGCGTTCAAATGATTCAAGTCAAGTCAAGTCACCTTTATTTATATAGCGCTTTTAACAATACAGATTGTGTCAAAGCACTTAACAGTATCAAGTTGGAGGATAGAGTGTCAGTAATGTATAATAATAAGATTAAACACTCAATTTTCAGTTAAGGGCATTTCATTATTGAATTCAGAGTTGTCATTGTCTAGCTAAGTTTAGTTTAAATAGTATCTGTGAAATCAAATTGACGATAATCGCTAGAAATTAAGTGTCCCCAACTGAGCAAGCCAGAGGCGACAGGGGCAAGGAACCAAAACTCCCTCTGAGACAGAATGGAGAAAAAAACCTTGGGAGAAACCAGGCTCAGTCGGGGGGCCAGTTCTCCTCTGGCCAGGATATTATTGTTTATTCATTGTTTACTTATTGTTTTAATTAAATTTTTAAATGTATAAATGTATTATATTTCTATTTTTATATTGTTGCAATTTCTAACAATAATAGTATTATGTAGTTAGGTATTTTATTATTACATTTTTAATTATTTGTTTTATTTTTAGCTTTATTGTATTTTAGTCGAGGTCTTCACTGGGGATATGTCTCTGGGGCTCATCGCTGACGATCAGGGCCGCAGACATCATCTCCCGGCGCCGATCCACCATCTGATCCGGACACGGACTGAGAAAAAGAATAAGAAAGAAACAACTATTAGCGTAGATGCCAATCTTCTTACGATGTAACAAGTACATCGTGTGTTATGGGAAGTGTTCCCGGTTCCGGTTGATCTAATTAATGCAGCCTAACAATCCTTTAACGGATTTGAATAATAGAAGTGTAGTAGTGTGTTAGGTGTATGTCAGGTTAAAGAGATGGGTCTTTAATCTAGATTTAAACTGACAGAGTGTGTCTGCCTCCCGAACAGTGTTTGGTAGATTGTTCCAGAGTTTTGGTGCTAAAAAGGAAAACGATCTGCCGCCCGCAGTTGATTTTGATTTTCTAGGTATTATCAAACGGCCAGAGTTTTGAGAACGCAGCGGCCGTGGAGGACTATAATGCGATAAGAGCTCACTCAAGTACTGAGGAGCTAAACCATTCAGGGCTTTATAAGTCATTAACAAGATTTTAAAATCTATACGATGTTTAGTAGGGAGCCAGTGCAGTGTTGACAGAACCGGGCTAATGTGGTCATACTTCCTGGTTCTAGTAAGAACTCTAGCTGCTGCATTTTGGACTAATTGTAGTTTGTTTATTAAACGTGCAGAGCAACCACCCAGTAAAGCATTACAATAATCTAACCTTGAGGTCATAAACGCATGAATTAATATTTCTGCATTTGATGTTGAGAGCATAGGTCGTAGTTTGGATATGTTTTTGAGATGGAAGAACGCAGTTTTACAGATGCTAGAAACATGGCTTTCAAAAGAAAGATTGCTATCAAACAGCACACCTAGGTTCCTGACTGATGAAGAAGAAGAATTGACAGAGCAGCCGTCAAGTGTTAGATAGTGTTCTAAGTTATTATATGTGGGGTTTTTAGGTCCGATAATTAACACCTCTGTTTTTTCAGAATTTAGCAGTAAGAAATTACTCGTCATCCAGTTTTTTATATCGACTATGCATTCCGTTAGTTTCTCAATTTGGTGTGTTTCACCGGGCCGTGAAGAAATATAGAGCTGAGTATCATCAGCATAACAGTGAAAGCTAACACCATGTCTCCTGATAATATCTCCCAAGGGTAACATGTAAAGCGTGAAAAGTAACGGCCCTAGTACTGAGCCTTGAGGTACTCCATACTGCACTTGTGATCGATATGATACCTCGTCATTCACTGCTACGAACTGATGGCGGTCAGATAAGTACGATTTGAACCATGCTAAGGCACTTCCACTAATGCCAACAAAGTTTTCTAGTCTATTCAAAAGAATGTTGTGATCGATAGTGTCGAACGCAGCGCTAAGATCCAGTAGAACTAATAGAGAGATACAACCACGATCAGATGATAGAAGCAGATCATTAGTAACTCTAATGAGAGCAGTCTCAGTACTATGATACGGTCTAAATCCTGACTGGAAATCCTCACAGATATCATTTTTCTCTAAGAAGGAATATAATTGTGAGGATACTACCTTTTCTAGTATCTTTGACAGAAAAGGAAGATTTGAGATCGGTCTGTAATTAACTAGATCTTTGGGGTCAAGTTGTGGTTTTTTAATGAGAGGCTTAATAACAGCCAATTTGAAGGTTTTGGCGACATATCCTAATGACAATGATGAATTAATAATAGCCAAAAGAGGATCTATGACTTCTGGAAGCAGCTCTTTTATTAGTTTAGATGGAATAGGGTCTAACATACATGTTGTTGGTTTAGATGATTTAACAAGTTTATACAATTCTTCCTCTCCTATAGTAGAGAATGAGTGGAATTGTTCCTCAGGGGATCTATAGTGCACTATTTGATGCGATACTGTAGCTGACGGCTGCATGGTTACAATTTTATCTCTGATAGTATCGATCTTGGAAGTAAAGTAGTTCATAAAATCATTACTGCTGTGCTCTTGGGAAATGCCAACACCTGTTGATGCTTTATTTTTTGTTAATTTAGTGACTGTATTGAATAAATACAGGGGGTTATGTTTGTTTTCTTCTAGAAGTGATGAAAAGTAATCAGATCTAGCAGTTTTTAATGCTTTTCTGTAGGATAGGATACTTTCCCGCCAAGCTAAACGAAATACCTCTAGTTTTGTTTTCCTCCAGCTGCGCTCCATTTTCCGGGCTGCTCTCTTTAGAGTGCGAGTGTGCTCATTATACCACGGTGTTGGACTCTTTTCCTTAATCTTCCTTAAGCGTAAAGGAGCAACCGTATCTAAAGTGCTAGAAAAGAGAGAGTCCATAGTCTCTGTTACATCATCAAGTTGTTCTGAGCTGTTGGATATGCTGAGGAATTGAGATAAATCAGGAAGATTACTTACAAAGCAATCTTTTGTGCTAGAAGTGATGGTTCTACCATACTTGTAACAAGGAATAGAATTTACAGTTTTAGCTATATGGAGTTTACACAAGACTAGATAATGATCTGAGATATCATCGCTTTGCTGCAGAATTTCAACACCACTAACATCAATTCCATGTGACAGTATTAAATCTAGAGTATGATTTCGACAATGAGTAGGTCCTGAAACGTGTTGTCTAACCCCAATAGAGTTCAGAATGTCTATGAATGCTGATCCTAATGCATCTTTTTCATTATCGACATGGATATTAAAATCGCCAACAATTAAGACTTTATCTGCAGCCAGTACTAACTCAGATAGAAAATCAGCAAATTCTTTAATAAAGTCTGTATGGTGCCCTGGTGGCCTGTATACATTAGCCAATACAAACATCACAGGGGATTTATCACTAACACGTGTTTCTCTAGATAATGTTATACGCAGCACCATAACTTCAAATGAGTTATACTTAAAGCCTGCCCTCTGAGAAATACTGAGAATATTGCTATAAATTGTAGCAACACCTCCCCCTTTGCCTTTTGGGCGTGGCTAATTTTTATAGCTGTAATCTTGGGGGGTGGACTCATTTAAAGTAATGTATTCATCTGGTTTTAGCCATGTTTCAAAGCGCCAAACGCCAGTAGATTCAGCGCTGAAGCGTGTTACTCGACCCGGTGATTTTTTTTATGAATGGCGGTGAGAATTTGAGATTGCTAGTGCTGTCATAAAACTCCCAACGGTTGTGTTGTAATTATATAACAGGCTGTAGTCTGACACGCTACATGTCTGCTGATACAGTACTGTTTTTAGTCACTTTAATTTGCATTTAGGAAAGCAACATTCGTCATTGGAAACGTTTATAAATATGTTGTTGTTTACAAAGAGAAGTTTCAGTATCACATGATCCTTCAGAAATTATTCTAATATGCTGATTTGCTGCTCAAGAAACATTTCTCATTATTATCAATGTTAAAAACAGTTTTGCTGCTTAATATTTTTGTGGAAACAATGATACCACTCAAACATTTGTATAAGATTTAAAAAAGAGAGATAAATTAATAATTTTATTCATGCATGAAAGTGATAAAAAAGTGAGTGAAGACATTTAAAACGATTTCTATTTAATAAATGCATTAATAAATTTAATTAATATATTTGATAAATGCAAATAAACGCTGTTCATTAAACTTTATATTTATCAAAAAAATCCTGAAAAATAAAGTGTATCACCATTTCCACACAAAATATGAAGCAGCAAAATTGTTTTCAACATTGATAATAATCAGAAATGTTTCATGAGAGTCAAATAAATTGTAATGATTTCTAAAAGATCATGTGACACCTAAAACTGGAGTAAAGAAGAAAATTCTGCTTTGCATCACAGGAATAACATTACATTTTATAATATATTAAAATTGAAAACTTTTAGTTAAAGTTTTAAACTTTTATATTAAAGTTGAAAACACAATATTTTTTATTTTATTTTTATTTTTACTTTAATCAAATAAATTCAGCCTTGATGAGCAGAAGATATTTGTTTCAGAATCATTAATTGTAATGTTTCCAAACTTTTGGCAGGTACTTTAATAATAATAACAATTCTATATACTTTACTATATTATAGTACTTTATTATATTATATTGTTATCATGATTATTAAGTGATGCTTTTTATTTTTTACAGGACAATAGTATGTATTCTTACAGTATAAGATATATCTTTTAATGTGCTAAAATATATATATTTTAATAAGTTCTGGGGGCGTGGCTTGTGGGCGTGACTTGGGGCGTGGTTAGATTTTCCTTCTTTTTTGTCTCTAGCTGATCACATGCCTGATTCAGTGATGCAAATCAGAAATTTCATCAGCTGTTACTCCAGTTTTCAGAGTCATATGATCCTTCTGAAATCAGTCTGTACTGATTTATTACCAGTGTTGGAAACAGTTTTGCTGTTTAATATTTTTTGGAACCTGTGACATTTTGTTCAGGATTCTTTGATGAATAGAAAGCTAAAAAGAACAGCATTGATAATAAATCAACATATTGGAATGATTTCTGAAGGATTATGTGACACTGAAGAAAATTCTGATTTGCATCACTGAAATAAATTACATTAAAAAAGAAACATTTAAAATCTTTTGAATGGCAGTGTGTGTGTGTGTGTATGTATGTATGTGTGTATATATATATATATATATATATATATATATATATATATATATATATATATACACGCACACACATTACATACATTTTATATATATATATATATATATATATATCAGTGCACAGCATAAATGAGTACACCCCCTCTGAATAAATATAAAATATGTATTTTCTTAATTATCACTAATATAATTCATGGAAAGATGGCAAAATTGAAATGTATTAAACATATACTTAATAAAAACAAAATATATGCCAATATTTTCTGTAAGATAAGTAAATTAGTCAATTTAGTTTAAATGAAGGATTGCAGAAATGAGTACATCCTAGATTTAATTCAGCAAATGTATAATATTCTAGTACTTAGTATGTCCTCCAGAACTTTAAGTATACTGCTCTGACCCTTCTTAGCACTGAGTGTACAAGTTCATGACAAATTTTCACATCTGTCCTGTTTAACTCCTGGAGGACGACCTCCTTGAATGCTCAGGTCTTTAATGGGGAGTTTTGCTCAGCTCGTCTCTACAGAATCCCCCACAGCTGCTCAAGAGTGTTAAGATTGAGTGAAATACATGTCCACTGAAGGATTTTCACCTTGGGAGAATGAATATCTTCATTGTCATGCTGAAAAAATGCCCACTGATGCAGGGAATGAGGGGAGGGTAACATCTTCTGTTTCAAGTTTTTGTATTACATCACACAGTAGTGTGTGAATTCATGACAGCATTGATAAAGCACAACTCCCTCACACCTTCAGCACTCATTCATCCCTATACAAGAGCTTTACTACCACTGAATGTCACTGTGGGTACCAAACACTTCTCACTGTACTCCTCCTCTAGCAACACCACAACATTTTGGATCCGAAATGATTGACTTGGTCTCTTGAGACCAGAGTATGGATTCCCAGAAGTCTCTATTTTGTAGATATGGGCCTTGGAAGAGGTTATATGAGTTTATTTTGCTTTGGCTACAGGTAATTCTAGTGGTGACAACCATGCATGTCACTTCTGCAGGCTGCGTCATACTCTGTGAGATAAAGTGTCACTCTTTTCATAGCTTTTGCCGGCTCTGAGACACTTGCATGTTATTTCTCCTGCTCTTTTTCTAGCAAAAATTCACTCATCACTAAATGAAAACTTAAAGCGAAGACCTGATTATTTCAGGAGTCTTGTCACATGTACATTGTTTTTGAATGTCGGTGCTACTTCTGCTCTATTTTCACACTTAAAACAATAATTTGGTATTCATCTTGTAACATTGTCCTCTTTTATGCTAAGAAATAAGTCACCTAGTAGTTCTCTCCCAAGTGCTTCCTCTGCTGCCAGCATTAAGTCTAAGTATGATTCAATGGGCTATATAACACTTTTAATTGTCAGGAAATTACTTGTCTTTAAAAGTTGTGGTTCAACTTACCTGTTGATCAAAAATAGCCTTAAACCTATACACATTTTTTTTTTAGTAACTTTCAGGAGGGTGTACTCATTTTTGCAACACAACATTTTATCACTTTGATAAGAAAATCTTATTTTACTGAATAATTTTGACATTCTTCTTTGGTAATTGATCAAGCAGGCTTGTTGGAACATTATATCTCCAAAGAACCCTAACATGTTATGTAAGTAAAGAGTAATTGCTGAATTTAAGTTTTAGAGGGGGTGTACTCATTTATGCTGTGCACTGTAAATAAAAATAGACCATAGATATACAGCATATGATCCAAAGTAACTAGTAACTAACTACTTGAGTAGTTTTTTTTAATCCAATACTTTTTTACTCTTACTAAAGTAACTATTCAGACTATTACTTTTACTTGAGTAAATATTTCTATAAGTACTTTTACTTTTACTTGAGTACCAGGGTTCCTACGGGGTTTGGAAAAGTATGGAAAAATAAAGCAAGAGTATGGAAAAATATTTGTGTTTCCAGACTTTTGCCCTTATTTAGTCTTTTTTTATAATCGAAATTTCAGAATTTAATGAAAATAAATTTATCGTACAAGAAGTGAGGTTTCATGGAAGCTGTTTAGTGATTCTTTAGTGATCGCCAAATATGACGGAATGAATTCAAGGTGCACTTTTTCCTTATGCAAAATGCAGCTTAGACGCATTTTGGGTTTCTTCACACTATATTCTTAGCGCCGTATTACATAACTTTCAAGGACCTTTGCAAAAATAAAAAATATACAGACTTTTATGTGCTCACAAGAAGACCTAAGGCCTTGAAATATGGCATACTGCCCCAATGAAAGACAAATCTTAAACACTTTTTTTGCAGTACCAGTCTTTTACTTTTACATTTTTATAGACCCTTGAACTTGGAAAATGTTATGCCATCAGCCCATTTCATGTCATGGTTTCTCCACCAACACAGAGGATGTTAAATTGGACATTAGGCCTTGATATTAGAGGTACTACTGTAAGAAAAGTTTGAGCAGGTAGATCTCTGTTAATTCATGTGCATCCATGCCATCTTTTTATTCATAGTAAGATGGCAGTGATGCACAAAGGAAATAGGTTATATAAAATTAGAAATTGTAATGCGTAAGCATGCAAAACATTCCAATGCACATGTGAATATTTACTCGAGGGCTCAAAAAAGTTTATTGTGTGCATGTAAAAGTCTGTATTTTTTATTTATTTATTATTTTTTATATTAGGGACCCTGTATGTTGTCACTTCGAGAAAATCAATGAAACCTGAGAAAATAAAAATATTTACAGATGACTGTACTATATACCAAATATAAAGCTGAAAATAATGCTCTATGAACCATTTATGTTAAATATAATCTGAAAATCTACCTAGAGGCTTGGAAATTTGAGTCTGGAAAAGTATGGAATTTTGAAATGGAAAATGTGTAGGAACCTCCCTTCAGGATCTGATTCTTTATGATCACAGGCTAATTTTTTTAAACATTCTATAACAATTCTCAATGTTTATGCACCAAATTTCGATTCTCCCATCTTCATATACATTTACATTTAGTCATTTTGCAGACACTTTTATCCAAAGCGACTAACAATTGGGGAATACATAAAGCGATTAATCTTGAAGAGGCAATCAGACAGACGAAGTGCTCGTAACACTAAGTCTCAGGCATTGTTCAAATAAGTACAAGCTAACGAGGGAAGGAATAAATAAAGAGAAAGATAGTTTTTTTTTTTTTTTTTTTTTAAGTTTAGGATGAAGTCAAGTATAGAGATCGACCGATATATCGATTTACCGATATTTTTCCCGATATTTACGCATTTTACCATAATCGGATATCGGTTTTGTAATATCGGATTTTCCGATAAACGCCGCCATCTTGTGGGTGTTTTAAGAATTGCACGCATGATCGCCATTACAGCGCATCTGAGGGGAGACGAGACAACGGCGTGCACAGGTAAAGTATTACTTGCTTTGCTGTAATTAGTAAATTTTATTTAACATAACAGCCATTAATGCACAAATTAGATGTGATACATATGCTTGATATGTAGTTTATGCAGCTTGGCTCTAAGAAATAGACGAGTCACGTAAGATAATCCGTCAAGTCCTGTCCCAATAAAGACGTAACTTTGCATGAATTAAATAATACAGCCATGAATGAGCGCAAGTTGGATGTAAAAGCGCTGAATTAAATTCTCTCTCTGTTGTATATTTGCTCATCATTAGTCTCGTGAAGCCGCTTCATATTGCTGTTCACTCAGTGGGTTGATGCTCAGGAAATGCTACAGCACGGCCACCGCATGTAACTTTTAAAAATATTCACGATTAAAACACCGGAATTATATAAACATTTACTATATGACCATCAATTCACCTAATAAACATCCTAGTAAACACAACTCCAGTGTTTCCCACACATAGACTTTACCTGGGCGGGCCGCCCAGGTATATTAACGGCCGCCCAAGTATATTTGGTGACACATTTTTGTTTTTATTACTATTATTATCTTACACTTTTTTTTTTTTTTTTATCCGCCCGAGATAATGAAACCATCCGCGATCGATTAACTAGTTGAAAATCTCCCCGCGCCCGACGCGTTTCACACTGCTCGTTCTGTGTGCTCAAGAACTGTAGACACTCACATTTGTGGCGGGCTGCAACAATATCCACCGCCCGCTGCCATCAGCTCCCGCCTCTCACACACAAGAGCGCGACTTTCAGTATTTAGTAGTGGTGTAACGATACGCGTATCGTTTATCGAACGATTCACGGGCAGTTCCAAATGGAAGTGATCATCCCTATCCCTTGGAGTGGGGACTTTGGAGTGAACAGGGCACGTGCGTGTCACTATTTAGTCGTTTGGAATGCACTTGGTGAAGGGAGCGATCTAATTTCCTCATTATCTTCAGCCTCTTTGCTTCAGCTGGCATGTTCCCGTGACAACACAGCACGGTGTCAGTCAGCAGATTCGCTGTTTAAATGTCAAATGTCTTTTTATTTTTGTTATCATAACTGTTGCAAATAAACATACATTTTATATTTTTAAAAGTTTTTAAAATATGCTATATAATATATATAAAAAATAATATATATAAAACTTTTTAAAATGTATATATTTTTTTATGCTGGTGTCCGTCAGCGAATCTGCTGACTGACACCGTGCTGCGTTGTCACGGGAACATCCCAGCTGAAGATAATGAGGAAATTAGATCGCTCCCTTCACCAAGTGCATTCCAAACGACTAAATAGCGACACGCACGTGCCCTGTTCACTCCAAAGTCCCCACTCCAAGGGGATAGGGATGATCACTTCCATTTGGAACTGCCCGTGAATCGTTCGATACACGATACGCGTATCGTTACACCCCTAGTATTTAGCAACTTTCAGACCCTTTTGTCGGCTTTTTTCCCACAACAGGTACATACTGACAAACCTAGCGACTTTTTTTGAAAAAACTTTAGCTATCGTTCAATTGGAATTTGTCTCCAGTAACGTTACTGCCCCGCGAGTGCGAGATCTGACTCTCCCGGCGCAGTGTCGACTCTCTCTGCGTCTATTCTGTGCAGCGAGCGGCAGTGAAGCAGCGCATTAATTTGGCCGTAACGCAGCAAAATCGTCAGTAAATCATTTACAAAACAGCGTTTCCAAGCACCTGTCGCTTACTGACTGTTTGGACTTTTAAATATGAACATAATTCATCTGTTAATATGCGCATAGTTTGTTACTCCGACGCAGGCAGAGCGCTGAATGAGACAAAACAGTAATACAGCCAAAACCACCGCATATAGTCGCTTTTTAGTGTAAGTTAGATGTATATTGATTTTATCAGACGTTGATTTTATCAGACGATGTTGCGATTATAAATCAGGATTTAAGGAGTATAGTGAGAGTGATTCCTGGTTAACATGTAAAATTAATAGTTCCTGTTTACTATTTATACTTGTTTTATGTATGACAACAGAAACTATAATGTGAACAGCTTTATTGGCATTGTTGTATTAATTACAGTATGTGACATTTAGAACAGATCTTAAGTGCCAAAACTCGTCTGAACGCAAACTTGACACAATGACGTCATGAATATGCAAATTAACGTGACGTCACCTGCGCCACAAGTTTTATTTATTTTTTAATTGGTGAGAATTACTTTTATGTGCTTTATTTATTTTACCTGTTTGTTTTTTTTACCTCATCGAAGATTTTATTTGTAAACAAAAACTGTTTAGTAACAGTGCACTTTTTTATTTTTTGTACTCTCAGACCCCTCTATTTATTGGTGTATAAATAAGATTTGTTTTGTTTTCTGTGCAAGGAGGGAGTGATTGTTATAAATAAAATGGTTTGTTCAGTTCAGTGGTGTTGTAATCATTGTGTCAAAAACACAAGTATAACAGTAAATAAATATCGGTTCTGCATATCGGTTATCGGGCGCATAAACAAACAAATTATCGGTATCGGTTCTAAAAAATCAATATCGGTCGATCACTAGTCAAGTAGTGTTGAAAGAGATTAGTTGTTGCTTGAAGATTGACAGGGATCCAGCACTCCGGATCAGTGTTAATTTCGTTAACGAAGACGACGACGAAAAATAATCGTCAACAAACCTTTTTCCTGTGACTAAGACAAGACGTTGACGAGCTAAAACTAATATCTGATGATAAAAACTATGACGAAATGTATGCCGCGTCTTCGTTAACAAGACGAGATGGGACTACAATGTTATTTGAGGACTACCAGACATTCAAAATACATCCTATAGGCTAAGTTAACTGTCTTGTCTTTCAAATTGTGCGTCTCTGTCATTGGATTGCAATCAGATGAGGGGCGTTCGCATATCTAGTCTCAGTATGAGAAAATGAGAATGAGCTTTATTGGCCAGGTATGTTTACACATACGAGGAATTTGTTATAGTGACAAAGCTCCACAGTGCAACAGAATGACATCAACAGGACAGGACACAGACAACAAAAGAGCAATATACAAATAGGCAATGTACAAAATAGCAAAAACACTATGCAATACAGACAATCATGTGTGTACAGGTCTGACATGTGCAAATTTGAAATGGAAAAAAAAAAAATATATATATACAGTATATATGTATGTGGTGAATAAATAATTGTATAATAGTGTTGTTTGTTCCACGTTTAATGTCAAGTGTTCATGAGATGGATTGCTTGGGGGAAGAAACTGTTCCTGTGTCTGGTCGTTCTGGTGCTCAGTGCTCTGTAGCATCGACCAGACGGTAACAGTTCAAAGAGGGAGTGTGCTGGATGTGAGGGGTCCAGAGTGATTTTGCCAGCCCTTTTGCTCACTCTGGATAAGTACAGTTCCTGGAGAGTAGGGAGGGTTGTACCAATGATTCGCTCAGCAGTCCGGACTACCCTCCGTAGTCTTCTGAGGTCAGATTTGGTAGCTGAGCTGAACCAGACAGTTATCGATGTGCAGAGGACGGATTCAATGATGGCAGAGTAGAACTGTTTCAGGAGCTCCTGTGGCAGGTTAAACTTCCTCAGCTGGCGAAGGAAGTACAACCTCTGCTGGGCCTTTCTCACAATGGAGTCTATGTGATTGTCCCACTTCAGGTCCTGGGAGATGGTGGTGCCCAGGAATCTGAATGACTCCACTGCAGTCACAGTGCTGTTCATGATGGTGAGTGGGGGGAGAGCAGGGGGGTTTCTCCTGAAGTCCACAAGCATCTCCACTGTTTTGAGCATGTTAAGCTTGAGGTTGTTAAGACTGCACCAGACAGCCAGCTCCTTGACCTCCTGTCTGTAGGCAGACTCGTCTCCGTCCTGAATGAGGCCGATAAGTGTGGTGTCATCTGCAAACTTCAGGAGCTTGACAGAGGGGTCTTTAGATGTGCAGTCATTCGTGTAGAGGGAGAAAAGCAGTGGAGAGAACGCAGCCCTGAGGGGCTCCAGTGCTGGTGGTGCGGGTGCTGGATGAGAATTTTCCCAGCCTCACAAGCTGCTGCCTGTCTGTCAGGAAGCTGGTGATCCACTGACAGACGGAGGTGGGTACAAAGAGCTGTGTCAGTTTATTCTGAAGGGTGTCCGGGATGATGGTGTTAAAAGCGGAGCTGAAGTCTACAAACAGGATCCTCGCATAAGTCCCTGGTCTGTCCAGATGCTGCAGGATGAAGTGCAGTCCCATGTTGACTGCATCATCCACAGACCTGTTTGCTCTGTAGACAAACTGCAGGGGGTCCAGTGGAGGCCTTCAGATAAGCCAAAACCAGTCTTTCAAATGATTTCATGACCACAGACGTTAGAGCCACAGGTCTGTAGTCATTAAGTCCAGTAATTTTGGGTTTCTTTGGGACGGTGATGATAGTGGAGCGGTTGAAGCATGAGGGGACATCGCACAGCTCCAGTGATCTGTTGAAGATCTGTGTGAAGATGGGGGTCAGCTGGTCAGCACAGGTTTTAAGGCAGGCTGGTGACACCATCTGGGCCTGGTGCTTTCCTTCTTTTGTTCTTTATGAAGACCTGCCGCACGACATCTTCGCTTACAACCCCAAATCAGAAAAAGTTGGGACAGTATGGAAAACGCAAATAAAAAAAGAAAGAATGTACTTTTCAGCATTAATGGTGCCATCACAGGAGTGCAAGTTACCTTTGCCAAGGGCACTGACACAACCCCATACCATGACAGATCCTAGCTTTTGGACTTGTTGCTGGTAACAGTCTGGATGATCCTTTTCTTCTTTGGTCAGGAGCACACGGCGTCCATTCCTCCCAAAAAATACCTGAAATACTGATTCATCTGACCACAGTACACGTTTCCACTGTGTGATGGTCCATCCCAGATACCACCGAGCCCAGAGAAGTCGATGGCGCTTCTGGACACTGTTAACATAGGGCTTCCTTTTGGCACAGTACAGTTTTAACTGGCATTTGTGGATGTAACTACGTATTGTGGTACTTGACAAAGGTTTGCCAAAGTAGTCCTGAGCCCATGTGGTGATATCGCTTATAGATGAATGACGATTCTTGATGCAGTGCCGCCTGAGGGATCGGAGATCACGGTTGTTCAGCTTAGGCTTGCGCCCTTGTCCTTTACGCACTGAAATTCCTCCAGATTCCTTGAATCTTTTAATTATGTTATGCACTGTTGAAGGTGAAATATCCAAATCTCTTCCTATCTTTCTTTGAGGAACATTGTTTTTAAACATTTCAATAATTTTCTCACGTATTTGTTGGCAAACTGGCGATCCTCGGCCCATCTTTGCTCCTAAAGCACTAGACCTTTCTTGGATGCTGCTTTTGTTCCAAATCATAATTACAATCACCTGTTGACATCAACTGTTTCAAATCACATCATTATTTAACCAATTTACCTCATTACTAGCCCTAAATTGCTCCTGTCCCAACTTTTTTTGGAATGTGTTGCAGGTCTGAATGACAGGAAAGGATGTATATTTACAAATGACATTAAGTTGACCAGACAAAACATGAAATATTTTGTGTTCATATTGTCTGCAATGAAATACAAGTCAAAGTAAATTTAGAAATCACTACTTTCTTTGTTTATTTGCGTTTTCCATACTGTCCCAACTTTTTCTGATTTGGGGTTGTATTTTCAGTGCAGGTGTGGGGGAGAGGGGGGTTGCTGGAGGTGTTAATGGTTGTGTGGAGAGGTGTTCAGGGCGGGTGTGGGGTGTTTTTTTCAAACCTACAGCAAAAGTCATTCAAATCATCTGCTAGTTGTTGATTCTCCACAGTGCTGGGGGATGGTGTCTTGTAATTTGTAAAGTCTTTCATACCTTTCTACACTGAAGCAGAATCACCGGAAGAGAATTTGTTCCTTAGCTTGCCAGAATAATTCCTCTTTGCCACTCTGATCTCCTTTTCCAGTGTGTATTTGGCCTGTTTATACAAGACTTTATCCCCCATCCTGTAAGCATCTTCTTTGGCCTGACGGAGCTGTCTGAGTTTTGCAGTGAACCATGGTTTGTCGTTGTTGTAGGTTAAACGAGACCTGGTAGGAAAACACATATCTTCACAGAAACTGATATATGATGTTACAGTCTCTGTGAGATCGTCCAGATCTTTTGCAGCAGATTCGAAAACAGTCCAATCAGTGAGGTCAAAACAAGCTTTTAAATCTTGCTCTGCTTCATTAGTCCATCTTTTAACAGTTCTTAATACAGGTTTAACAGATTTTAATTTCTGCCTGTAGGTCGGAACCAAACTGTGATCAGATAGTCCTAAAGCTGCTCGAGGGACAGAGTGATATGCATCCTTTATCGCTGTGCAACAATGATCCAATATATTACTGTCTCTGGTGGGACATGTGATGTGCTGTCTGTATTTTGGCAGTTCGCGGGAGAGATTTGCTTTATTAAAGTCACCGAGAATGATTAAAACAGAATCCGGGTGTTGTTGCTCAGTCTCTGTGATCTGATCAGTGAGTTTCTGTGAAGCTGCTCTCGCGTGCGGTGGAATGTAAACACTCACGAGAATGAACGAACAGAACTCCCGCGGCAAATAGAACGGCTTGCAGTTAATGAAGAGCATTTCTAGATCATAACAGCACATCTTCTTTAACACAATTACATCTGTACTAGAGCTGCCGTGACTAGTCGATTTTGAAAAATCATCGACTTCATTTTGCTACCGTCGACTAAACGCAAAATACCGGAAGTGCCGCATTTCACAGACGAGAATCCATAAAACACATTATTAGACTATTTTCCAAGGCTGCATGATATTAAACCCATTTAAAAATCATAATTAAGCATAATTGAATTCACAAAAGCTATGATTTAATTAAATAATTATATGCGATGCAGTTCTAACACAGTATATGCGCTTTAATTATGTACATGCCTGTAGGTTAAGCACGTGTGTCACACAGCGGCTCCGTTCACAGTAGTTCCACAGAAACTTATCATTTACATGTGTGGAGCATCTCAAACTCCATCTCTGCATGTTGTTGTGAGTTTGGGTTTATTATAACGTTCATCTGGGAATGCAACGTGCGCCATTTCATCAGATTTGTAAGGTAAAGCATTTATAAACCTGTGCAAACACAGGAGAATACATCGCAATTTCAAAATAAAAGCTCAAACCCTCACTCTGAGTTTACACGTTTTGATGTCCACATATTTATTTAATTACAGTTGCTATAGCATTTCTGTCCTAAAGAAATGGCCAAATGTTAAAGATTAAGTGGACATTTGAATTAAATGGTGCTTGGTCAATATTAAACAAGGATTAGATCGCGCAGTAATGTTTAAAAATAATCAACAGGCTGTCGTCGCCCCCTGCAGGCCTTTGTTGTTATGCGTCATCTACATTAGTCAAAAGTCAAAGTCAAAGTCTGCTTTATTGTCAATTCTGCCACATGTACCGTACATACATACAGAGAATTGAAATTGCGTTACTCTCTTACTCCCTGGTGCATACAGATAACACTAAACACTAGGGATGAGCGAGTATAGCATTATCTGTATCTGTATCTGTTAACCATATGAATTATCTGTATCTGTACTCGGACTGGGCGGGGCCTAACTCGTAAGTGGGCGGGATTTAACCTGGAAGTGGGTCGGGTTGTCTTGAAATGGGCGGGGCTTTAACCGGTATGTTATTTTAAGCATGCAATTGATATGGGTTGATCAGAAATTGTTATATTTATTGCTGATTAGAAAACTATTTACATGACAGCATCAGCATTGAGCTTCAGATCAATGGTTTTGATCACGATAACAAACGAACTACATACAGAACAAGTTTTGCAACAATGAATACAACACATGCGGTTGCAATTATGAAGTAAAATGTAATGAACAAGAGTTTTCATCTCAACATAACTTTCTTTTTTTAACTTTTAATTTTTTTATGATCAGTGTGATTATTTTTTTTTTTGGTTCTTTTTTATTTTTTTTATTTCCACACCAGGTATGTGTGTGTGTGTGAGTGTGTGTGTGTGAGTGAGTGAGTGAGTGAGTAAGAGAGAGACAGAGAGAGAGAGAGAGAAAGAGAGAGAGGGGGGCGGGGGGACTGTGTTCTACGGATCAAATAGTCCGACGCTGTTTTTCAGATCTGCATTGACTTTAATGAAGACCAGTTGTTCCACATGGCTAGGGTCTAAGTTTGCACGCTGTGGACTGACCACATTTCCAGCTGTGCTAAAAACACGCTCAGACTGGACACTTGTAGGTGGACAACTGAGATGCTGCAGTGCAAAGCGTGTAAGATTGGGCCAGCACTGAAGCTTGCCTGACCAGTATTTCACTGGGTCATCGGTAAGGCTGATGTCCCCATCTGCCAGGTAGGCCTCCACATCACCTGATGGTAAATGTGTCCTCATTGGAATAGCCGATTTCTTTTTCGCTGCTGGTGGCAGGTGTCTCTTCTGTGTTTCTTGCAGGTGTAGCCACAGGGTCACAGAGCTCCATCCTGAGGAGTAATGTCCTCTTCAGTGCCTCCACATCAACATTGTTTGGAAAACAGCTGGCCTTATATCTGGGGTCAAGGAGAGTGGCAAGCAGAAATGTGGAGTTTGCAAAAATTGGTTCGAAACGCCATTTTAGTTCTTTGCTCAGATTGGCTGCCAGTTTCCTTGCTGCTGTGCCTAACCTTTCCCTGGACTCAGCCGCAACATCTTGGCCCAGCCCCACTGTGGCATCCTGATCGTCATCACCAGCCATGAACTGATCAGATTCATCCTCAGATTCCTCACCAGCATGCAGTGACCTGATGATGGAGCACAGGCCATGCAGGAGGGGGATGACCTCAGAGATGGAGGCGCTGTGTTTTGAGAGTGCCCGTGTGACCTCCTCAAAAGGACTAAGAACAGTGAGCATGTCTGATGCTAACCCCCACTCATTTGGATAGATGATTGTTGGAGCTTTACCCATGTTAGACTCCTGTGTCATAATCTGCACAGCCCTGCGCTGCTCCACCAGCCGCTGGAGCATGTAGAACGTATAGTTCCACCTTGTTTTTACATCTGTTATGAGCGTGTGCTGGGGGAGGTTCAACTGTGTTTGCAGCTCATGTAGTCTGTTGCTGGCTTTGCTTGAGCGATGAACATGGCCAGATATGCTCCTGGCTTTGGAGAGAAGGGATGTCACAACCCTGTCCTTCTCCAGTGCTTTGATCACCACCAAGTGAAGCGTATGGGACACGCAACGGATGTGCCCATATTCAGTCAAAGCTTTCACCATGTTTGCTGCATTATCTGAAACAACAAACTGTATTGTGACAGACTGACCAACAGACTCTTCCCACTCTCTCATCTTTTCCTTAAGGCAGCACAGAATGTTGTTTGATGTGTGCTCAATGTCCAGCACACCAACATTTAGCAGCCCTGCTTTCCTCTGTACTGAAGCTTCCCCTACACGTTCACACCAGTGCCCAGTAAGACAGAGATACGCATGTGCATTGTGATTGCTGGTCCAGAGATCTGTAGTGAGGTTGATGACACCTCCTTCAGCTGCCTTAAGTGACTGGACCAACTCCCCTCTCATTGCCTCATACAGCTCAGGCACTACAGTTCGACTGAAATAGTGCCTCGAAGGTATCTTATACTTGGGCTCTAAAAAGCCAACAAGTGTCTTGAAGCCTCTCCTCTCCACCACAGAGAAAGGTTCAAGATCAGTGCAGATCATTTTACCAATCATCTCTGTAATTTGTTTTGACCGGGGATGGTTTGCTGAGAATGGCTGCTTTGCTGCAAATGCAGTGAGTATTGGTGAAGAGGAAGATGAATGTGAGCCCTTAGCAGCACCCAGCTGAACACCAGTGACCCGAGAAGGAAGAGGAGAGGAGGAGGAGGTGGCTGATACAGTGGGCTTTCTCATGTGATGAACATATAGCAGATGGTTATGTAGAGATGTTGTGTTGTAATGTTTTGCATCTCTACCTCTGCTTAGCTTGGACTTGCAAAGCTTGCAAATGGCTTTGGAGGGATCATTTTCAGAAACAGTGAAAGAGTTCCATACTGCAGAAGTCCTCTTGATCTTTAGTGGAGGAGGACCTCCATCCCCAGATGCAATATTGGTCTCAGTGGGGGAAAGGTGGGTGCTACTGCCACTGTTTTCATTGTCACTGATTTGACCCTCACTGTCCTGCAAGGTTAAGCAAACTCTGACCGGTGGTGCAGTGTCAGCTGAAGTACTCTCTGTATCACTCATTATTCTGTATCACTGATCATGAGAGAGAGAGGGGGGGAGAGAGTGTGTGTGTGTTTGTGTGTGTAGCTTAATTTGTAATATTATTTATACCACAACTACCTTTATTTTTTTATATAAAATACAGCAAGAAAGTGTCACTCAGTGCGTGAAGTCAAAAAACTGGTTAGAGCCAGCAGACGGTTAAAAAAAAAAACTCAGATGACCAGCAGAGAGAGGGAGAGAGTGTGTGTGTGTAGCTAATTAATTTGTAATATAGTTTTATACCACAACTACCTTTATTTTTTTTTTATAAAATACAGCAAGAAAGTGTCACTCAGTGCGTGAAGTAAAAAAAACTGGTTAGAACCAGCTGACGGTTAAAAAAAAAAAAAACTCTGATGACCGGCAGAGAGAGGGAGAGAGAGTGTGTGTGTGTGTGTAGCTAATTAATTTGTAATATAGTTTTTTTATACCACTACTTCGAACCAGCAGATGGTTTAAAAAAAAAAAAAAAACTCTGATGACCGGCAGAGAGAGGGAGAGAGAGAGCGTGTGTGTGTGTGTGTGTGTGTGTGTGTGTGTAGCTAATTAATTTGTAATATAGTTTTATACCACTACTAACTTTTTTTTTTTTTTATGAAATACAGCAAGAAAGTGTCAGACACTCAGTGCGTGAAGTAAAAAAAAACTGGTTAGAGCCAGCTGACGGTTTAAAAAAGAAATCTCCGACAGGCAGAGATGCGAGTCGCATTCTACCAAGCACCACGTCTGAACAAACCCCACGTTTACCAAAACTTTACTGGTTAATAAGTAAGTACTACAAACAAACCAAAGTAAAAAAACAAACCTGAAGCTGAAGAAACCCTAAACGTTAACGGAAAAAACCCGCGAACCTGAGCGACTGAGGGAGAGACAGAGAGAGAGAGCGCGCTGTTCTCTTCTCTTCTCAGTGTTCTGTGTGTGAGTGAGCAGAGCGGGACACAGCAACACAATAAATCTGTATGTGTGTAGGGGAGGGGCGCTGTGACTAGCCTATCACAGAACGCAGACACAGTCAGCTACCCAATGAGAATTTTTATTCAATCCGAGCACAGATATTGACTCGTATTACTCGTATGATACTCGTACTCGGCAAAAGTGCTTTATCCGTACCGGATACTCGTTTCAGCCGAGTATCCGGCTCAACTCTACTAAACACTAACAGTAGAACGCACAAATATACAAATAAGGACATGTAGAAAAAGAGCCAAAATTAGCTCTATTGTTTATAATACATTATTTATTTTAACAGTTTTGTTCAATAAAACCATATGATTTCTTGCTTTTGATACTTTATTTGAACTAATTATTACTGCATCATTGCTATTATATATGTATTTTAAGTCATTTTAAAAGCTATTGTTCACTTACTTCTATTTGTATTACCACAAAAACATTATTATAATTATAGGGCCCTATGAAATCCGTTTTATTTCCAAACTAATTTTTTTCCATTTTCATTTTTCTATACTCTATTTTAATGGTTAAATTAAATTTTATTAATCAAAAAGCCTGTCTAATTAATTGAGTTGTACAGTTTTATCTTTACCAAATTCTTATTTTCTGGATTCCATTTTAATGGTTCCAATTTTTAGTTCTTTTTTTTTTTTTCAGAAATACTGCACATTTACATTTTTCTCCTAAATAAATTCTGGTAAATAATATTTCTGGTAAATTCTCCTTTATTTAAAATACTGATTATAATTGTATTTTTAGACTAGAACACGTGGATATGTTGTCATTCTTCCACTATAATACTGAACTGATTTCAGTGATCTGGACTGTGAGATGGACACTTGCTTCTTGCACTCTCTAGGGCTTTTCACACTTGAAATTGTTAACCCTGGGTCATCCTAAACCCCGGATAAAGGAATCCTGGGTTATCTGTAATCACGTTTCACACTGCTCATACTATACCTGGGGTTAACTGTTAACCCTGGGTATTCATTAACAGACGTTTCACACTGTACATTCCTAAACCCTGGGTTAACGCTCTTATTTGCATATTTGCGGTGTCACTGTCACTGATTGGACGAACAGCAGGCAAACTGTTTACACGGCTTTTCCCGCGTCTTGCCAGTTATTAAAAACAATGTTGCCTCTTATGTCTTTAGATCAGCGAAGATTGAGGCACAGCTGATCATAGCTATACAGGCAGGGATAGCCATTTTTAAATAAATTTAGTAGCAGAACTACTGCAAGCAATTTAGAGCTGGAAATCATTTATCCTTTGCTGAAACTTCTGCGTCTTCATGAAGAGCGCAGGTCATGGTTGCTTAGCAACGGCAGACACCATGGGAGCGCAAGCTACAGAGCGCTTAGCGTTTTACATCTTTTTACAACATCGTTTTACAACATCTGAACGGCCTCATGAGATGCATAAAGCCAAGAAAACCAAGACAAAAGTACAAAAGAAAGAAAACAAGGAGCAAAGTATGTGAATATTTCTTTGAATTTCTTTTAAGTGTGGAGAGACTAACGTTAGTGTTTACTTGTACAGTAACGTAAGAATAATACCGTCTCCTATTCACTCCAGTTCACACGCTTTCCGTCTTTTGATATTTCTTCTCACCGGCTGCAGTTTACGTGACATGAGCCTCGCTGCTCAATTTCTGATTGGCTGTCTGTTGCCAAGCGTCCAGCAGCAACAAGCAAACACCGCTCGTTTCACACTGAACAAACTTAGCACCGCAATGCGGGGATAACACCACAAATGCGGTGCTAACCCTGCTCCGGAGCAGGGTTTTATAACCCCGGGTAAAATGCGGTGTTATCACCGCTTTCAAATTACAGGTGTGAAACGTGTCTTTACCCGGGGTTAAAAGCGGTGTTTAGAACGAAGATAACCCGGGGTTAAGTGCAGTGTGAAAAGCCCTTATGTTGCACTTTACTTTTGCTTTAAAAAAGGATTTCATAGAAATTTGGATTTAATTTGGTTTAATAAAATATTCTTAAATAAATTTTTTTTTTTTTTTTGGGTGGGAAATCAATCGTTTAGATTAATCGATTAATCGATAAATTAGTCGATAGATTAATCAAAATAAAAATAGTCGTTAGTGGCAGCCCTAATCTGTACACCACCTCTCATTGATGTAGAAGCATGATGTAACCACTGTCCGGTATTGCCGCCACAGCGAGCATTCCACCCAGAGAATTACATGCTTGCTAGATTCTTAATCTGCTTCTGCATCAATAATCAAAAAAAAGAAATGTGGTAAAACTGATCGTACAGAAGAAAACAACAGATGCACAGCGTGCATTCGTGTGTAACTTTTTTTTTTTTTTCATTCTGTTTTTTAGGTTTTTTTACCTGAAATAACAGACAAAACAATAACAAGAGCAAACAAAGGAAAAGACTAAAAGTTTGAAAAATCCTTATTTACAGCAGAAGATACCGTTATCAGGATCAGCCGCAGGCAGTTTTGAAAACAGCAGATCAAGAGAGTGGAGAGCCAAACAAAGATGTGATGCTTAGGCAACGGATGACAAATTCTAGCCGCAGCCCTAAACGAAGAAGCATGTTCCCCTGCGATCTGCTCCCGCTGTCCATTCAGCCCCGTGTTCAAGTTCCTCCGCGCCAGATGGATGCTAGGCAACGGCAATCCGCTGACGAAGCGCAGAAACAACACCGCAGCTCCGCCAAATATAATGTCCAGCAAAGCGTCCGAATAATCAAAATCCGGTAAAAGATTTTGTGGTGTGTTCTGCTGAATGTTCAGCAGTTCATCCCTGGTAAAACTGATCGTGTTTGAGAAACAAAAAACAGGAAGAACAAACAAAAACAGTACACACACTGAAGAGCAAAGCACTGTAGCTGCCATCTGCTGCGCCATCTTGAGCCATCTCAAGATGGCGCCGCAGCGGACAGAAAGGCTACCAAAACGCGAACTAGCGATCTGAAACAATGGCCTCCGCAACCGAAGGGTTAGGGATAGGGTGACCAGATGTCCCGTTTTTCCCGGGAGTCACAATTCGTGGCGGAATAGGCGGAATCGCTCTGATAGAAGTGCTCTCTCTCGCGTGCGCATGCTCCACTTCTTCAATTCTCATACTGCGCGCGATCGCTCAGTGCTCAAATACACACACAGCAGTCCAAATGTCTGTAGAGTATCTCATGTAAATACAGTCGGTTATGGCTTAAATGAGCGTATAACAGGTGGGTGTAAACTCAATGCGTGCCAGTATTACATGCATACCTTCCGTCTTAAAGGGACAGCGTTCCTAAATAAATACCTATCTGTGTCATCAATGTTAACCAACAAAAGATGTTAAATAAATGTATACTTGTTAAGTAAACCTACTGTATCTGAAAAATGAGTTTAATTTGTATTTCTACCAAAAAATGTAAATTAATTCCAGTTTTTCCAAATTCAATCCTTGATTGAAATTTGAATACTTAATTGATTTGGTCTAAAGAGAGAAGAATTAATGACTATTTTTGTTTGAATACTACATATAAAATAGCTACCTAAATAAATGTTGGTAACTGCAGTTTGACTAAAAGTTGACAAAAAATGCAATGACTTTTCGTCGACTAAAATTATGAAAGACTCAAATGACTAAAATGTGACTAAGACTATTAAGCATTTTCGTCTCAAGATAAAGACTAAGACTAAATCAAAAATGCCTGCCAAAATTAACACTGCTCCGGATAGAGGTGGGAAGATCATTCCACCAGCCAGGAATGGTGAAAGAGAATGTTCTGGAGAGTGATTTTGAGCCTCTCTGTGATGGTACCACGAGGCGTCGCTCACTAGCGGATCTCAGACTTCTGGAGGGGATGTAGATTCGTAATAGTGAGTGGAAGTAGGCGGGTGCTGAGCCTGTGTTTGATCTATATGCAAGCATCAGTATCTTGAACTTAATGCGAGCTGCGAATGGTAGCCAGTGCAAGGAGATAAAGAGAGTGTAACATGTCTTTTGGGCTGTGAAGACCAGTGGTGCCGCTGCATTCTGAATCATTTGAGGTTTGATTGTGTTTGATGGAAGTCCAGCCAGAAGAACATGCAGTGTCCATAGAAACGACAAGGGCCTGGACAAGAAGTTGTGCAGCATGCTCTGTCAGAAAGGGCCGGATTTTCTGATGTTGTGTAGTGCAAACCTGCAAGATGAGCAGTCTTTGCAATGTGCTCTTTGAAGTCAGCTGGTCATCAAGTTACACCAAGATTTCTGACCGAAGTTGATGGGTAATTGTTGATAAATCTAACTGGATCGTGAAGTCAGCTGTAAAGTGGAGTGGCAGGGAGACAAGAAGCTCAGTCTTTGCCAGGTTGAGCTGTAGGTGATGTTCTTTTATCCATGCCAAGATGTCCGCCAGGCAGCCTGAGATCCGTGCAGCTACCGTTGGATCATCTGGTTGAAAAGAGAGATAGAGCTGTGTGTCTGGCGTAGCAATGATAGGAGAATCCATGTGCCTGCATGATGGGACCCAGTGATGTAGTGTCTGTGGAGAAGAGGAGGGGTCCAAGAACCGAACCCTGAGGAACTCCAGGACCAGTTGATGTGCTTTGGAGACTCCCCTCGCCAGGCCACCCTTAAAGATCCAGTTGTTGTGAATCCCAGATGCCCAATATGAGGATTGATGATTGCAGTGTGGAGATAGATCCAGCAGAATTGATGATTTGGAATTGGCAATTCGCAGGGCTTCAGTGACAGTGTAGCACAGTCTCAGTTGAAGGCACTCCTGAAACCTGACTGTGTAGCATCCAGTTTGTTGTTCTGTGAAAGAAACAATAGACTGGTTGAAGACAACTCGTTTGAGTGTTTTCGCTATGAATGGAAGGAGAGAGACATGTCTGATTTTCGTAAGAGAAGTGTTTAATGATTTTTTGAGCGTGGGGTTACCCGAGCCTGCTTGAATCAGTGGGGAAAATGCTGTGAGTAGGGATGTGTTGATAATGTGTGTGAGTGCCGGTAAGAGTGTGGGAGAGATTGCTTGGAGAAGGTGTGAGGGGATTGGGTCAAGAGGACTGTTGTAGGATGGCTGGATAGAGAAGTTTGGTCCGATGAGGGACAGAAGGAGAAGATGGGAGTTTAATCAATGGATGTGGTTGGTTTGAGGTCCTGTGTGTGTGGAGCTGTGAACTGACTGCTGATTGTTCATCAGATAACCAGGGGTGGGAGCTGGTGGAGGGGGAAGATGGAGAAGCAAATGTTCTGAAGAGATTACGCATGTCTGGAGCGCTGTTGATCTTGTTGTGGAAATATGAGGATTTGGCAGTGGACTTCAGCAGAGAGAGATGAAGGCAAAGACTGTCATCAGGTCTGAGACGTTTGATTTGCGCCATTTTCTCTCTGCCGCTCTGAGTTTGTCCGATGCTCAAAGAACATAGATAACCAGGGGTTAGAAGGGACAGCCTGTGCTGGCCTGGAGGAAGAGGACAAATGTCATCTAGACAAGAGGTAAAGTAGAGCTAAAGTGTCATAGCTCATTCACATCCAGAGATGAGTAATGGGTAGGTGAGAGAAGAGAGGAGGATACTACAGAGGAAAGATGGGAGGGAGACTACTGATATGACAGTCTTCTCAAATGAAATGGTAAAATGCTAATGCAATGACTCTGAGCAGCTGGAGATGATATTTGTGTGTTCATATCGTCATATAGTGAGACCGCAGAAGCTGAAAACACTGCGAGCATCATCCGTGTTTTAGTTTGTGTGTAGTAAACAAAACAGTGCGTCACGCCATCTGCCATTCATTCATTGCGGAAATCAAGGTGCCTTATGTGTGATGTTAAATGTTTCTGCAGATTTGTAGTTTTACTATAACATTTCACTTGAGCATAGCACATCACGCATATTGCTTTGTTCTTGGTTTTGTCAACAGTATCTCCGCCATGATAAGCACTGACTGAATGACAGGGTTTTTGTTGTAACATCGCGCAAGGTAAATAAGAGGGTGACATCTAGCGGAGAAGACTAATGATAAGATTTATATTAATCAGATCTTGTGTTAAATGTTAAATTCACTGCTTTTGAGAATCGGTATTGAATCAACGTCACTTAAAAAAACATTAATCAAAAAATCATTTTTTTTGCCTAGCCCTAATAAATGTATTTGAAAAGAAAATGTTTTTCTAATATTTTAGACAAATTACAAATTTGTTTGTAATTAACCAGCTCTCTTGAGCTAAACTTTTAAACTTCAAGGGATAGTTCACCCAAAAATGAAATGTATCCCATGATTTACTCACCCTCAAGCTATCCAAGGTGTAGGCCTATATGATTTTCTTCTTTCAGATCAATACAATCAGAGTTATATTAAGAAATGTTCTGGCTCTTCCAGGCTTTATAATGGCAGTGAATGGCTGTTGAGATTCAATAGTCCAATAAAAGTCCAATAAACTGTGTCCATCCCTCATACAACTGTGTCCATCCATACAGCTCCGGAGGGGTCATAAATGTTACAAAAACACATTGATTCGCTACAGGCCTTTATTCACTCTGCAGCCCCCCAAAACCCCCTTCCCCCCTTTATGTGACTACTTTTGGACTGTTGAACAAAAACACCCATTCACTGCCATTATAATGCTTGGAAGAGCAAGGACATTTTTTTAATATAACTCCGATTGGATTCATCTGAACGAAGAAAGTCATATACACCTAGGATGCCTTGAGAGTGAGTAAAACATGGACTGAACTAACCCTTTAATTTTCTTCTCAATTTCACTTATTTGTTTACTCCATCCTTCTTGTTAAATTCCAGAACCTGTAAAGGTAAATCCATCTGCTTCCATGAGATTTGTGTTGAGACCCACAGGATCCCAGTCCAAAAGCAGTCCCTTATTATGTTATGTTTTTTTTTTTATGAGGGGCCTGGTGACTGCCAGCTTGAAAGAATTTGGGATGTGTCCTAAAGAAAACAAAGAGTTAACAATATTGACATAATGTTCTGAGATTACAGGTTACAGTAACTTTGTGGGTATAGGATCTAGCAGACATGTGGTTGTGTTTGATGTTTTACAAGTGTAAATGCTTTTTTGTTTGTTGCTATGTGACATTAAACCAGTGTTAAATTGTTTCTTTCCGCTTTAGACCTGATGCCATTGAAAGAGGAGAGTCAAGATCTCAATTATATGGAAGAAGAATATCAATATGGAAAACCTCATCAGTTCATGACTGGAGAAAAACATTGTAGCGACTCAAAGATTGAAAAGATATCCTCACAAAATAAAGGAACTAAAAACATTAAAGGCCACATGAAAGTTCAAACTGGAGTGATGCCTTTCGCCTGCCAACAGTGTGGAAGAAGTTTCAGTCACAAAAAAACCCTAAACAGGCACATGAAAATTCACACCGGAGCGAAGCCTTTCGCCTGCCAACTGTGTGGAAGAAGTTTTAATGAAAAAAAAAGCCTTAACAGGCACATGAATATTCACACCGGAGTGAAGCCTTTTGCCTGCCAACAGTGTGAAAAGACATTCTGTGATAGAAGAAACCTTAATGCCCACATGAGTATTCACACTGGACAGTGCCTTTACACCTGCAAACAGTGTGGAAGGAGTTTTACACTAAAAGGAAATCTTAAGACCCACATGAGAACTCACACTGAAGAAAAGCCATTCACATGCAATCAGTGTGGAAAGAGTTTCACACACAAAAAAAACCTTAATGTCCACATGCAATATCATACTATCAGATTTAAAAGAAACCTTAACCATTACATTAGGATTCACACAAGAGAGGGGGGGTTTATATGTCATCAGTGTAGAAGGAGTTTCAAAGACCGCAAATGCCTTAAGAATCATGTAAAAACTCACGCTGGAGAGAAGCCTTTCATGTGCGATCACTGTGGAAAGACTTGCGCAAACAAAGCAAACCTTGAGAATCACGTAAGAGTTCACACTGGAGAGAAGCCATTCATCATCTGCCCTCAGTGTGGAAAGAGTTTCCTGTACAAAGCAAACCTTGTGAATCACATAAGAGTTCACACTGGAGAGAAGCCATTCATCTGCCCTCAGTGTGGAAAGTGTTTCCCATACAAAGGGAACCTTAAGATTCACATAAGAGTTCACACTGGAGAGAAGCCATTCATCTGCCCTCAGTGTGGAAAGAGTTTCCCATACAAAGGAAACCTTAAGATTCACATAAGAGTTCACACTGGAGAGAAGCCTTACAAGTGTCTTCAGTGTGAGAAGAGTTTCATGTATCACTCAGGCTTGAAACGTCATTTACAGACTTACGCCTGTTTCACACCGCAAGCGTGAGCTTCACGTCAGCATCACTGCAGCTGCAGACTCCTGAGAGTATTCACTAGGGATGTGCGGGTCTAGTCAACTAAACGGTACAGCTCCTACTAGTCGACACTGAAAACAATAGTCGATTACACGAGAGAGAGAAAATTACCATCATTTTAATGTTACATTTAAAACATTTTAAATAAGTTCAAATAAAACAAATTAAAAAATAAAATAATTCATTTTTACCTCAGACCTCACATGCATTTTTTTTTGTGTCTGTTGCGGTGAGCTCAAAAATGACCACACGAAAGACGAGCAAGGTGTGGGATTATTATGAATTAGAAGGAAACTGAAAAGTTTTGTGTAAACTGTGTAATGTCAAATTAGGCGTTAGCTTAGAGGCTAAAAGCTAGCAAATGTCAATCACGTCATTCACTACAATGAATGCCGCTGCTGCCCCGTCCACACCGTCTATGCCTCTGGTGGTGCGAGATGTCCAGGTGCTTTCCGAAACTTGCTTGTCGTTATCTTTGCGTGACTCCGACTTCAGCTCCTGCTGAGCACTTTTTTTTAAGTGCAGGAATAACTGTTAATCACCTCAGGTCCCATCTTTCACCAGACCACGTGGATTGTTAGTTTCACTGAACAAATACGCATGGTCTGAGTAAGTAAAATTAGGGTGACCATATTTTTGTTTTCAAAAAAGAGGACAGTGGGGGGCAGGATGCAGATGTTGGGGGTGGCTTTGTTGGGTTTGAGGGGGGTTAAAGTAGCCCCCAAACTAGCGCAATATCCCCAATATCAAAACTCAGAATATGTTATTTCCATACCTAAAATTTATATTTTATAGTCACTGTTATGCAGATTGATCATAAACACAGCTAAAAGGCTACCAGTGGTCATCCTTCACAAAACTTAGTGTCCCTATTATGAATTTTTGAAAATGACCTTTCATGCAGTGTGTAACACAGCTCTAAGTGAATAAAAACATCCTGCAAAGTTTTAAAACTAAAAGTGCACCATGTATAAAGTTATTGTTTCTCAAAAGAAAGAGTCAAGTCTGAATCATTGAAACGAGTCGTTTTTAAAACAAATCCCAAGCTGTTTCATGTTGACATCAACATGAAACATTAGCATATTGCCCATCCACTTGTTGGTCTTTTAGCGTTGGTCTGAATGAAAATGCAAATTCATTCTTTGCCACTAGGTGCCGCTTTTGGAGTGGTAAAAATAGCAGTTTCCCCGGTAACGCTGTACACAAAGCAGCACTGCGCTCATAAACACTGCTTTATCAGGCGTTGCATTACAGGCATGATGAAATGAAAATGAGACCAATCGACCAATCACTGCAGATTAGCATCACGCAAAGGAGGGGTTTGGAAAAATGAATCGCTGAACGAATCATGTGGAAGTCGTTGAGCAAGTAAGGTAAAAATAAATGCATATTAGAAGACAATGAAAGTGTTTTTTGACCTTGCATGCATGTCAACCTGGTACTGGGGACTCCCAAAACCAAAATATGAACCTTGCATTACCCATAATAGGGGCACTTTAACATCTACCACAGTTTCATCATAGGTAGAATGCAAAATGTTTCAATACAAGCATTTCAGTCAAATGTAATTTTTGCAATATTTCAAACCTTTAACCCACGGGAGAAAATGAACCCGCTGCAACAGTTTAAAATCAGCCCAATTCCATGCAAAAATTGTGGCAACCCTGCATCCAACACGAGCTGCATTCAAGTGATACTCCGCATATGGATAGCGGCTCCCTGATGTGCGAAAATTATATTCAATATTAGAATGTTTGCGGGAGCAGGCTGTTCAGAAATTCAGCGGGATTAAGAAAACAGTCCCGTGCAGGGCTTTAATACAAAACGCATGAATGGTGACTGTAGATAGCAAAAGCCGAATCCTGGACATTTTGGGCGATTTAGAAATCCCGGCCGGATGCATATTTTTTAGGTCCAAAAAGAGGATATGTCCGGGGAAAAGAGGACATATGGCTTTGTTTTTTAGATGATATAGCCTACTACATGAAGTATGTTTTTAAGGGTGCTTTCACACCTGTAGATCGATTACTTTGTTCCGAATCAGGGATTAAAATTATTACAATGTTGCTTTTTATTCTTGGTGTGGTTCGCTTTCACAAGGCAAAGTTTCTAAACAGACCAAAATTGTTAATACAAGTCACGTGCAAGTAAACTGTCCTCTCATTGGTCAAAGTTACACGGTTTATTTTCTGGGATTTCGCTCATAGCTGTCTTCAGGATGGAACAACTACAGCTTCGCGGGCTTATTGTTTTTTTTTTTTTGTAGCTGTCATTATATTAATTTATCATTTTAAGCAGGAGTCCAGGATTCGTCGGGAAAACATTAAAATGCACCTACTACGAAGAGCAATAAGACGGCATTATAAAATGAAAAGGCACGCTTTGATTTTGAGTGGCGAAGACGTGCTCACCCACAGACATCGTCTAACTTTATTGCTTTTCACAGAACTTATGTAATTACCCATCATATATTGTGATGTATCCTGGTTCATTGGTCCGTTGGATCGGATTGCTTTCTCACTACAACCGAACCGCTCCCGTTTTCAATCGAGCCGAGACCACCTCGTTCAGGCGATCTCGGACCGATTGTTTTGGCGCGGATCCGAGCGTGATTGCCGAGTTCACATATACCCAAACGAACCGAGCTAAGGGGGGAAACGTGCCAGGTTCCGAAACAACGGGCCAGGTGTAAAAGCACCCTAAAAGCCGTTTTAATGCTGTTCCTTGATAACCTATTGATATTCACCATGGTAAAATGAATGTAATACAACGTAAATAATGATTATTCAATGTAAATAATGATTTAATAATTATAAAATAATTATTTCTGCCATTTTACAGAAATAGTGTTTAAAGGATGTTAAAGTGAACAAAATATTGGTAATTCTCAGCTTACGCTCATAGTTTTTATAGCATACATCACATCCGGTCGGGCGGTCGCATATGGTCTAGCCGCAGAAGTTCAAATATTTGAATGCATCCGAAGCTGAAATCGGATCCGAATTTTCCGCATACGCATATAATTGGAACTCTGCGCAGCTCCTGCACTACTCTCCATTCGAAATGAATGACTTCCGGTCTGTCGCTTGTCGTTCGTCGGAGATAGTGTAAAGAAATTGCAGTGTTCCTCAGTGTGACTAAAGGTTTACAAAACTGAGCAATATACATTCATTCTGAAGGACATCAGTTCAGTTGTGATCAGTGTAATATTTTTTTCATTTGCCATCACACTTAACAGATACATATGAAAAGACATATAAATGTGACCCTGTTTGTTCCTTGTGAAATAGTAAAGCAACAGAAAGTGTGTGTGTGTGTGTGTGTGTGTGTGTGTGTGTGTGTGTGTGTGTGTGAAATTAAGGGTCTGTTCACACTAGAGGTCTTCTCGGGTCCTAAAATCCGTGCTCAACCCGAATCACTTCTTACCCGAACCCGACGTGCATAAATAATAATAAAAAAAGATAAACCCGACCCGACCGCATTTATTTTCGAACCCGATTGGACCCGAACGTAAACGGCATTGACGTGTGCACAGCCTGCAGCCCTGCATCGGTCCGGAAAAATCACGGGGTCCTGCTGATTTTGCCGCTGCTCCATTACTTTCATTCAGTTTATTTAGTTATTAGCCTATTACTTTATATTTTTGCCTGCCTGATGGATACATGTTATTTCTGAGTTTGGCTTTTAATTGTAACCAGTGGATTTGAAATATAAACGTGATAGTTTTATAAAAAATTAAATCGAATAGGGTAATAAATCATGGATTTGCTAGTTTTGTCTGCAACGTTATTTACCTCATCTCCGGTGAAGGGCTTCTGTACACAAAAAAAAGAAAAGCCTTGCATTGACACGCAGCGTAATGAAGTGAGTGGATTTCCTGATGGATCTCATATCTATAAGATGGATTTCTGAGGTTACAAACGTATGTTCATTTTACATGCGTTTCTCAAAAATGAACTTAACATGAACGCACAAGTAGGCTACGCATCCGGGAAAGTTTAAAAGAATTCGGGTCTTATCGGGTCCATTTGGGAAAAGCACATTTATTTTAATTACCCAAGACCCGAGCCTGCTAATACAGTGTCCGAGGCACTCGTAGAAGTTTTGGACCCAAACCCGCTCGGGTCGGGTCTCGGGTTTTTGGATCCAAGTGGACCCGTGAAGACCTCTAGTTCACACTACAGCTGAATGTAGGCTACATCTGATTGTCCACTTTCATGACCAATTATTTTATTTGCATCCTTTACTTCTTTATACTTCAGCTAATTTAATTACAAATAAAAGGACAAACTTATGAACCCTGCACTGTTATTTGATTTCAATGATTATGTAAACATATGTTGTCAGTCTGGACTTGAACATGGCAGATGAAAAATAAAAAAACATATTTCAGCAGCGTAATTCACACAATTCACCACAGGAGGGCATTCAAACATCAAATTTAAATGCATATTAAAATATAAGAATACATTTCAACTCGACCGAATGTTGATAGAAGGTAATCTTTAATCTTTAAGTTTTATATAAGTTATTCTGCACACAATAAATAATAACATTGAAACATATGCTACTTAATGATTGTTGCATGTTTGTTTTTGTCTGTTTCTGTTGAACTAATAAAGGTTTAAATTGGTTTACAAACATTTTATATAAACTAATAATTTTCTCTAAATGGTTTCTACACTTTTGCCTTTCAGACAGAATATCACACAGGCTCATATCTTTCATTGGTAGTTATTTTCAGAACATCACTGGACAACATGACTTTTTTCGTTTTTTGTACATTATGCACTATTTAGGACTTTTATTTTGTTCTACTGGTATGATGTCATAAAACCGCGCCGCGCTGTGATTCGACTGAAGAAAGGTTTGTGTTTTTAGCCATTTAAAGTGTTTAAATCGATACCCGTTGGAGCAATCTCATAGTTTTTAATAAGCGATGTAAAATTAATTATTGTTTAGTGTATTACTGCAGGGCTTCATCTAACCTTTAAGAGCGCTAATTTGTGTGATTAAAGCGCATCCACACATCTGTAACAGAAAAGTGCGACTCACTTTGCTTCATTTATCCTGAATCAGTTTACAGTAAACACGAATTGATGAGCAAGTACTAGTGTAGGAGACACGGAGCTTTTTTTTCTTTTTTTAATCTCGGAGTAATTAATTGAATCAATTGCTTCGAAAAAAAACTAATTAACAAGTGCAATAACAAAAAATCTGATATAATACATGTTATCTACAAATACCAACAATATAAATCATTGATACCTAATAAAGAACTTTCTAGATAATGTGATAGTTTATTAATATCTTGTGCTTTTTTTATATAATAATCATGCCATTAACTTTCGTTTGCTTGAATCTTTCTTTCTGTCATCTTAAATGTCACAGAGGGTCCAAACACACAGAAAAACTGAAGTAACTGAGATCCACGTGACACAATTGTAAAGATGGTGTTTATTAAGGAGGAAAGTGAAGACTTCAGGATTGAAGAAGCATTCAGAGTCAAACATGAAGATACTGAGACACAAACAAAGATGGTTAAGGAGGAGATTGAAGACGTGAAGATTGAAGAAGTATTCAGTCTGAAACAAGAAGATACTGAGACACAAACAAAGATGTCGTTCATTAAGGAGGAGATTGAAGACGTGAAGATTGAAGAAGTATTCAGTCTGAAACAAGAAGATACTGAGACACAAACAGGTTGGTTTTCATTCTCAAAGATGAACTCATTTGATCCTCATTTAAATGTCCAGCTCTACAGAAATGAGTGACATGTTACACATTAAATTAGGAAATATCCCTGCTGAAAAAAACAGCTAACACCAGCCTAAGCTGGCCAGGCTGGTTTTAGCTGGTCTCCCAGCCTGGTCATAGCTGGTTTATCAGGCTGGTTTTAGAGGGGTTTTGACCACATTTTTAGCTGGTCAGGCTGGTTTTAGCTGGTTTTAGCTGGTTTCAGCTGGTCAGGTTGGCTGGTCTTAGTTGGTCAGGTTGGTCTTGGCTGGTTTTAGCTGGTCAGGCTGGTCTTGGCTGGTTTTAGCTGGTCAGGCTGGTCTTGCCTGGTTTCAGCTGGTCTTGGCTGGTTTGAGCTGGTCAGGTTGGCTGGTCTTAGCTGGTCTTGGCTGGTCAGGCTGGTTTTAGCTGGTTTCAGCTGGTCAGGTTGGCTGGTCTTAGCTGGTCAGGCAGGTTTTAGCTGGTTTCAGCTGGTCATGTTGGCTGGTCTTAGCTGGTCAGGCTGGTTTTAGCTGGTCAGGGTGGCTGGTCTTAGCTGGTCAGGCTGGTCTTGGCTGGTTTAAGCTGGTCAGAGACCACCCATATAGCAAACTGATATAGAATCAGCGTAGTTTCTCGTGGCATCAAAACAATGTTGATTTTCTGCTTGTTTTAAAAATCTCACATACTTAATAATAGATACATTAGTAATAATGTATTAAACACACATCACATTTAGTCATAATTTCTTAATACAAAATATACAGTTACAAATACATGTTTAGAGCATACAAACCTTCTGTATACAAAGCTTCTATATTAGACTAATATAGAAATTAAAACTGCAATTAAAACTAAGTTATTTGTATTATCAGATCAGGGATGTAAACTAATCAGGTCAGGTTTGAAAAAGGTGATGAACATGTAACCCACAATTTTAATACCAGTAGACAATAAAGTTCATTTTTAATTGCTTTTTAATCCATGTAATATCACTTCATTAGTACATTAGTTGTGCAGTGTTTGGGGGATGTTTTTTTTAATTATTTGCCTCAAAAAATCTTATCTTTTGTATATTTTCATATAAAATGGCAACATTTTATGTAAAATGTACATTTCTAATCTTTATTAATGGAAATAACATGTAAAATATGCCATGTGCTATTTAGTGGACAATTTCTGTCACCTGGTGGAAAACAAATGCTTGAATGAAAATGACCTGAAATGACCACTATAACCAATTTAAGAAGTGACTGGGAACATTTGAAGAGATTCACTCCTGTAATTGGGTTAATGTGGTTGTCACTGTTCTAATTGTGAATGGATTATACAGTGAGTGCATAATAGTCGATAGCCAGTCAATATTATGATCTTTTTTTTTCCCAAGCACATTTTACCAATTTCAAACCACAAATATATGCACAGGAGTGCTTGAAAGCAGTCAATTTCAACAGGTACCTAAATTGAGTCAAGATTACTTTCACTACTTACTACTCACATTTTCAAAAACTCTTTGGGTCTACACGAATCACGTAAATGATCTATTTTGGATTCAAAATGACAATTTTCACTTAAAGGTTATAAGTTTGCATCCCTGAATATTCAGTTGTTTATGTCCCTTTGTTATATTTGCATACAGTACATCTATTGTATCTAGTATTATTGTAGCGAAACTGAGCACTTGTGACAGTAGAGTTTGTAGAGAATATTTCCCTTAAGAAAATGTTTTAGGAGTTGTTTCTTTCTCTCTCATAAACACAACAAAACAGTTACACCTTCTCAAAATCTTCATTGCAGGTGTATAAATCCTATTCTACAAATCACAAATGAAGAACATCACAGGCTCAGTTATACCTGATTTATGCAGGGATATATTTATTTTTTCCAGAATATTCTGTAATATTCATTTCGTCATATTTAATAATTTTTTCCTGAAATGTGTTTATTAGAACTGAAAATTTTTTACAGACTTTATTAGAATTTAACTGGTATTTAAAAAAAAAAAAATTGTGGTATATCTTTCTAAAAAAAGTTTGTAAAGAAACATCCATAAAATTGACTTATATCCCTCTAATTTAGCCTAGAATATTGAATGTGAAATAGTAGCACTCATAAAAAAATATTTAGCCACTGTACATTTCTTGCCAAAACCATATTTCTACAGTGCAAAGTAATTTCAGGGTGGTGTTGTGTCGATTGATTAATAATGACAAGATCATGTCAGAATTCTGTGTCAAATAAAATGGGTCAAGGGCCACATGCTGTGTTTATCACTGAATAGAGCGCAAGTATGCATTAGAGGCTGACATTTTTTCGGGAATCCCACGGGTCACGGGAATGTAATCGGGAGTGGGCGGGACCGGGAATAGTAATGATACCCAACTTTACACACAAATATACCTTTTATATAACTATAAACTATAAACTGTATATTTTAATTCTGAACTCAATTCTAGTTGCCCTGTCTCTTTATGCTCTCCTCCTGTTTGCTCTGGTGTGGCTGGTTAAGTGAATGACACAGTCCGTGACGGACAGATTGTTAACGGTTGGTCTTTGTGGTAATACACTCGGGCAGGACATCCAAACGCTCACCTATCATTCATCGACCTCAAATATGGCTTTTCATCTGAAAGATGTATGTAGTAGCAACTTTACATGGCCGCTCAATATGATGTTAATCTAGAGAAATGTGTGCTATTGAAGTGTATGTGTGGAGAGTGGAAGCTGAATAGCGCGCTCGCTGCAGGACAGGCGCCAGGCGCAGCATGGATGATTTACATGAAATTTAATCTGTGCAATGTACACTGTGCATAAAATGGCTTTCAGTTCAATATAATAACCAAAAACTACATTTTGGGTTTTTATTCAACTAAGGTGGGCCCGCTGTGATCTGAACTATATTTTGAATGTAACTGACAGTTTTCGGCCCCAAAAAAAAAAAAACGCAACACGGGAGTGGGAGGGAATGGGAGTCATTCTTCCAGGAGTGGAACGGGACGGGATTTTCCCCCAGTTTTTGTGGGATTGGGACGGGAAGAGATTATTTTCTGTGGGAGTGGGACGGGAGAGGTTTGAAAATTCACTCCCGTGTCACCCTCTAGTATGCATGTGGGATCTCACATACTGATATGTCATGTGAGATCTCACGTATCAGTTCTCATTCTTACAGTCGTTGTCAGAATTATTGGCACCCTTAATAAATAAGATCAAAGAAGCCTGTAAAAAATAAATCTGTAGTGTTTATACTTTGATCTTTCATTAAAAATAAATAAATAAAATAATAATCACAAAAATCTAACCTTTCAATAAGTAAAAAAATAAAATAAAAAAATTAAACAGGCATGTGATCAGTTGGAGACAAAAAAGCAGGAAAATATCACCACGCCCACAAGCCATGCCCCCCTGCACTTATTATTAAAAATATATATTTTAGCACATTAAAAGATATATCTTGTATTGTAATAATACATACTATTGTCCTGTAAAAATAGAAAGCAGCATTTAATAATCATGATAATAATATAATATAATAATAAAGTATTAATAGAATTGTTATTACTAAAGTACCTTAAAGTATAAATCTCTTCTGCTCATCAAGGCTGCATTTATTTGATCAAAATATTGTGAAATATTATTACAAAAAAAAAGTGGAAATGTAAAAAAAAAAAAGTTTTCTATTTTAATATATTATAAAATGTAATGCTATTCCTGTGATGCAAAGCAGAATTTTCTGCATCATTACTCCAGTTTTTAGTGTCACATGGTCTTTTAGAAACCATTACAATTTGATTTGATGCTCAAGAAATATTTCTGATTATTATCAATGTTGAAAACAGTTTTGCTGCTTCATATTTTGTGTGGAAATGGTGATACATTTTATTTTTCAGGATTCAGTAACACTTTACAGTAAGGGTACATGAATTACCATGAATTCATGCATAAATTAAATTGTATTGGAACTGTTTTAAAAATGCTTAAAATGCTCTGTAGACTTTCCAGTATCAGAACAAATGTCAGTGTTATCCACCTGCTCATGGGCGCTGTAATTTTGTGATGAAAACATGGAAATAATTTGTTGTTTTATCTTGCAAAGATATGCTTTCTTCTGTTTTCCACACACATTTTTATGAAAATGGATATAGTACTGTTTTTCTGGATTATAAATTCAGTTTTTTTCATCTGAAACGTGCTGCGATTTCCAAGGTGACTTATATAAAGCAATCAAGGTCAAGCGCAAAGCGCGCACATTAGGATTGGTGACGAATGAGAAAAGTCAAGTGAGTTTGTTTAGAGTTTGTATTGTGCATTTTCCAGCAACCAGGCCGCTAGTTTCAGTTTTGCTTTAAATATTTAGGCTGGGCGTTTATAATATATGTTTATAGTGAACGCCACTACAATTTGTGTTTGTTTTTTACTAATATTTTCATTCTTTTTTCTATTCTGAAACCTGCTAAATTTACAGGATTTTTTTTGGAGTGTAGGGAATATACATGTGTAATTGCATCACAACCGTTGCAAATTTTATGAAAGTATTAAGCAATCTCAAATTCTCCCCACCATTCATAAAAAGTTAGGCAGCGGCTATTTACACTAAGTGCAAATAGCATATTTTTTTAGCGATAGATACTATTTACACAGTGTAAATAGCAATGGATTCTATTTACACTTAGTGAAAATAGCAGTATTTTTAACGATATGCTATTTACACTAAGTGCAAATAGCTATAGATTCTATTTACACTGTTAAAATAGCAAGATTTTCTGCTATTTATACTACTTATTGCAAATAGTGGCAATTATCTGCACCTCAGTATTGTAGTACATTATAAAACAGTACGCAATAATAACATATTGAGTGTAAATTATAGTTTTAATTCAAATTAGGTTATTAAATGGATGCCACCTTATTGGGACAATAAAGCCCTCCCTACCTACCCTAACCCTACCCGATACTTTTATTTTCAACTTTTTGATTATTTCCTTCATTTTTATTGAAAATAAATGCCTTTCCGATGCGATATGAGATTTGAAAAGGGAGAAAAAAAGTTCGGCAAAAGGCGGGCTCGAACTCGGGTCGATCTTGTCAAAAAGCACCTTACCACCTACACCACTGAAACTGATGCCGAATTGGCGTCTTTTTTTAGTGTTGACTATCAGCTGTTGCTCTCAGGCAACATTGTACCATTGTGGATCACAAGTATAACCTAACCATCATATCAGTTATCATATCAAAACATTACAATCAGAGTTGTTTCAAGGTAAAAAAATAAAAATCAGCATAACCTTATCCTAATATGCACCTTTATCCTTACAAGCATGCACATACACACACAAGCACATGCATGTAAAATCTCCTTCCTCACTAATGACACCTCATTGCTTGTGAAAGCTGAGAAAGCAATTCCTCTCAACAGAAAAATCATAATATGTGCAGATATAGTATCTGAATTACTATTTTTACAAATGCATTACAAAATTTTGCAAAAATGCAAATACATTTAGATAATTCTAACTCTTTTCCTTACTAATATGCTATACTTGTATTATAACCTAGCAGGCCTGCATGGCCTCATGTGATTCTATTACGGTACAATGTTGCCTTGAGGCAACATGAAGTTTTTTGTAGTTTCCTAAAATACATTTGATGATATAGGTGACCCTGAACCACAAAACCAGTCTTAAGTCGCTGGGATATATTTGTAGCAATAGCCAAAAATACACTTTATGGGTCAAAATTATCGATTTTTATTTTATGCCAAAAATCATTAGGACAGTGGTTCCCAAACCTGTCCTGGAGGACCCCCTGCCCTGCACCTTTTCTATGTCTTCCTTATCTAACACACCTGATTCAACTCATCAGCTCGTTAGTAGAGACTGCAAGAACTAAATTGGGTGTGTCTGATTAGGGAGACATACAAAATGTGCAGGGCAGGGGGTCCTCCAGGACAGGTTTGGGAACCACTGCATTAGGATACTAAGTAAAGATCATGTTCCATGAAGATATTTTGTAAATTTCTTACCGTAAATATATCAAAACTTAATTTTTGATTAGTAATATGCATTGCTAAGAACTTAATTTGGACATCTTTAATGGCGATTTTCTCAATATTTTGATTTTTTTGAACCCTCAGATTCCAGATTTTCAAATAGTCGTATCTCGGCCAAATATTGTCCTATCCTAACAATCCATACATCAATGGAAAGCTTATTTATTCAGCTTTCAGATGTATAAATCTCAATTTCGAAAAATTTACACTTAAGACTGGTTTTGTGGTCCAGGGTCACATATAGCCTAATGTAAAATTTTTGAAAATACTTCTTTACTTAATAATGAAGGTGACTCAGATTTTTTGTAGGCAATTATATGGATGAAAATTGATGATAAATGCACTTTTCATTGGAGAAAATAGGGAGTCATGTGACGTGCACATGTCCTGACATTGGAAGCAAAATGGACCCCTGTGGTTCATGTGACCACTTTTTTGCATTTTCATTGATTAGTGTTTGAGTTCTACTACCCTGAGATAGCATTTATCAATTAAATGGGTGTCTCATTTTATTAAAAAACCCTGAAATAAAGTATGTTGCCTGGAGGCAACACGGTACCATATGATGCAAAATACAAACCCGATTCCAAAAAAGTTGGGACACTGTACAAATTGTGAATAAAAACAGAATGCAATGATGTGGAAGTTTCAAATTTCAATATTTTATTCAGAATACAACATAAACTGAGAAAATGTATAATTTTAAGGGAAAAATAAGTTGATTTTAAATTTCATGGCATCAATACATCTCAAAAAAGTTGGGACAAGGCCATGTTTACCACTGTGTGACATCCCCTCTTCTTTTTATAACAGTCTGCAAACGTCTGGGGACTGAGGAGACAAGTTGCTCAAGTTTAGGAATAGGAATAGGAATGTTGTCCCATTCTTGTCTAATATAGGCTTCTAGTTGCTCAACTGTCTTAGGTCTTCTTTGTCGCATCTTCCTCTTTATGATGCGCCAAATGTTTTCTATGGGTGAAAGATCTGGACTGCAGGCTGGCCATTTCAGTACCCGGATCCTTCTTCTACGCAGCCATGATGTTGTAATTGATGCAGTATGTGGTCTGGCATTGTCATGTTGGAAAATGCAAGGTCTTCCCTGAAAGAGACGACGTCTGGATGGAAGCATATGTTGTTCTAGAACTTGGATATACCTTTCAGCATTGATGGTGCCTTTCCAGATGTGTAAGCTGCCCATGCCACACGCACTCATGCAACCCCATACCATCAGAGATGCAGGCTTCTGAACTGAGCGCTGATAACAACTTGGGTTGTCCTTGTCCTCTTTAGTCCGGATGACATGGCATCCCAGTTTTCCAAAAAGAACTTCAAATTTTGATTCGTCTGACTACAGAACAGTTTTCCACTTTGCCACAGTCCATTTTAAATGAGCCTTGGCCCAGAGAAAACGCCTGCACTTCTGGATCATGTTTAGATATGGCTTCTTTTTTGACCTATAGAGTTTTAGCCGGCAACGGCGAATGGCACGGTGGATTGTGTTCACCGACAATGTTTTCTGGAAGTATTCCTGAGCCCATGTTGTGATTTCCATTACAGTAGCATTCCTGTATGTGATGCAGTGCCGTCTAAGGGCCTGAAGATCACGGGCATCCAGTATGGTTTTCCGGCCTTGACCCTTACGCACAGAGATTGTTCCAGATTCTCTGAATCTTTGGATGATATTATGCACTGTAGATGAAGATAACTTCAAACTCTTTGCAATTTTTCTCTGAGAAACTCCTTTCTGATATTGCTCCACTATTTTTTGCCACAGCATTGGGGGAATTGGTGATCCTCTTCCCATCTTGACTTCTGAGAGACACTGCCACTCTGAGAGGCTCTTTTTAAACCCAATCATGTTGCCAATTGACCTAATAAGTTGCAAATTGGTCCTCCAGCTGTTCCTTATATGTACATTTAACTTTTCCGGCCTCTTATTGCTACCTGTCCCAACTTTTTTGGAATGTGTAGCTCTCATGAAATCCAAAATGAGCCAATATTTGGCATGACATTTCAAAATGTCTCACTTTCAACATTTGATATGTTATCTATATTCTATTGTGAATAAAATATAAGTTTATGAGATTTGTAAATTATTGCATTCCTTTTTTATTCACAATTTGTACAGTGTCCCAACTTTTTTGGAATCGGGTTTGTAGTTTATTTTTTAATATACGTTATGAACAGAACTGTGATATTTCAAACATACTGAATTATTAAATGTGTGATTATTAAATGCTCGGAGCACGGAGGGGAAATTGTTGACGCTCCACTCCACTTACATACTCTGCCGGACACTGCCACACAAATGTGGCTTTTTGTTAATGACTGTCCTACTACAGGATTTAACACAGAGTAACAGCTCACTACCAGTTACAAAAGACACTGTAACAGTCTGTCACAGGCAATTCTAGTTGCATTTTTCATCAATTAATTAATACATTTTCTTAAATGATCCTTTGACTATGTTCTGGTTTGACTATGTTCTGGCCCGATGCCAAACTTACTTGCTGACCCCTGGCCTAGTGGTTAGTGCGCCGACATACAGCAAAACTGTGCTCACGGCGACCCGAGTTCGATTAACTGTCTCTAGGTTTCTTTTCCGATCCCCTCTCTCCACCCAATACTTTCCTGTCTTCTCCCAACTGTCCTATCTAATAAAAAAATGGCATAAAAGCAGTCAATCAGCAAAAGTTAAAAGCAGCTCGTAAGTGTATTTATTTCTTGTCTCATTAGAGACGTTGTCGTTGTTAGGAAATGCTTGTTTTGTTTACTGTGAGACGTGCTGAAGTCGCGTTTGGTCTCGTACTGTATCGCATACCTTGTCAGTGTCATGCACTTGCTTAGCCCTTTGTTGTGATAAACAGTAAAGTGTGTTCAGCTGAATTAAATTTCCGTTTTGTCAAATGGGTATAAAAAAGGTTAATATACCGTGGCAGCCCTCATGTGAAGACCGAGGAGTGAAAAAACCATCGACTCTACCGTGCGACTCCACCATGCAGGGACACTGGCAAAGGACTTAAAGTGCCCCTATTATGGGTAATGAAAGGTTCATATTTTCTTTTTGGGTGTCCCCAACAACAGGTTAACATGCATGCAAGAAACACTTTCATTGTCTTATAATATGCATTTATTTTTACCTTACTTGCTCAATGACTCCCAAATGATTCGCTCAACGATGAATTTTTCCAAACCCCTCCTTTGCGTGACGCTAATCTGCGGTGATTGGTCCGATTGGTCTCATTTTCATTTCATCATGCCTGTAATGCCTGATAAAGCAGCAGTTTGTGAGCGCAGTGCTGCTTTGTTTATCGGGGAAACAGCTATTTTTACCGCTCCAAAAGCGCCACCTAGTGGCAAAGAATGAATTTGCATTTTCATTCAGACCAATACGAAAAGACCAACAAATGGGCAGGCAATATGATAATGTTTCATGTTGACGTCAACATGAAACGGCTTGGGATTCGTTTTAAAAACGACTCGTTTCAAATCTTTCTTTTGAGAGACAATAACTTTTTATTCACGGTACACTTTCAGATTTAAAACTTTGCAGGATGTTTTCATTCACTTAGAGCTGTTACACACTGCATGAAAAGTCATTTTCAAAAATCCATAATAGGGGCACTTTAAGTATCGCTTTTGATTCATCCTCTTTTTTACACCTTGCTTCAAGTTCTGTTTCAGTTTTTATGACCAACACTTACTATGTGTTTCCATATCCCTACTATTACTACCACTCGCAAACCACGAATCTCACACTATAGGCAGCACAATCCTAACAACCTGCGCACTTTGCCTATGTCTGCTAATACACTACTTTCTTTTTCTATTGGTCTCTGGAATTGTCAGTCTGCAGTAAACAAAGCAGATTTCATTACATCTGTTTGTAGTCATTCAAGACTAAACCTCATGGCCCTGACAGAGAGGTGGATCAAACCAGAGGACACTGATGTCCTCTGAATGATTAGAAATGTATTATTTTACCTTCTCTGGGTATTAACAGCTCCTTTGAATCACATTCAGTCACTATTACCCACCCTTTTAAAATCCATTTTGTAGTTGTTTATCGACCCCCAAGACCACAAGATAACTTCTTGGATGAATTAGATGTGCTGCTCTCAAACTTTCCTGAGGATGATACTCCCCTAGTTATGCTTGGATACTTCAACATCCAGCTGGATAAACCTCAGGCTGCAGACTTCCACACTCTACTTGCTTCTTTTGATCTCAAGAGAGTGTTAACTACGGCTACTCACAAATCAGGCAACCAACTGGACCTTATTTACACATGACACTGCTCCACTGACCGAGTGCTGGTTACTCCACTGCACACCTCAGATCACTTCCTCATCACTCTTAACCTCAACATGGTTCCTGACACAACACATACCCCTCCACCATTCCTCATCTTTCGACGTAACCTACGCTCACTCTCACCCTCCTGGCTATCTGCTATGGTTTCATATTTGCTTCCTCCCCCTAAACAGTTAGCATCTCTTGATGCTAACAGTGCTACTGATACTTTCTGCTCCACTCTTACAGTACATCTTGTTTAGACACTGTCTGCCCCTTGTCTTCCAGGCCAGTCTGTACCACTCCTTCTGCCCCTTGGCTGTCTGATGTTCTCTGCGAACATCGTTCTAAGCTCAGGACTGCTGAAAGGGTGTGGCGCAAATCAAAAAATCCTACTGACCTTAATGTGTATCAGTCACTCCTCTCTTCCTTCTCTGCTAATGTCTCTACTGCTAAAAGGACATACTATCATAATACAATTAATTAGTCTAACTCTCGCATGGTCTATAAAACATTTTCCTCCCTCCTTTGTCCTCCTCCTCCCCCTCCTTCATCAACTCTAACAGCTAACGACTTTGCCATGTTCTTCATTAATAAAATTAAAACCATCAGTGCACAATTTTCCACACCACAATCTGTCAAGCACATCTTACCAGCAAACATACTCTCATTCACATCCTTCCCTCCACTCTCTGAGGCAGAAGTCTCCAAACTCATCCTTTCTAATCATCCTACAACTTGTCTGCTTGATCCTATTCCATCTCATCTCTTTCAAGCCATTTTTCCTGCAGTTGTACCTGCACTCACTCATATCCTTCACACTGGTGTTTTCCCTCAGCATTTAGGCAGGCTTGTATAACCCCACTACTTAAGAAACCCACCCTTACTTAACCCATCCCTTTTAGAGAACTATAGACTAGTTTCCCTTCTTCCTTTCATTGCAAAAGCACTTGAACAAGCTGTGTTCAACCAAGTCTCTGCCTTTCTCACACAGAACAACCTCCTCGACAGCAACCAGTCTGGTTTCAGAAGTGGACATTCAACCGAGACTGCTTTGCTCCCAGTTATTGAAGCCCTAAGACTGGCAAGAGCGGATTCCAAATCTTCAATACTTATCTTTCTGGATCTGTCCGCTGCTTTTGACACGGTTAACCACCGATGCGCTACTCGCATCTCAGCTTGTCTAACAGACGTTTCTTGCTGGATGAAGGACCATCGCCTTCCAACTCAACCTTGCCAAGACAGAACTGCTTGTGGTTCCAGCAAACCCATCATTTCATCACAATTTCACCATCCAGTTAGACACATCAACCATAACTCCTTCAAAAACAGCCAAAACCTTGGAGTTGTGATTGATGATCAGCTGACTTTATCAGATTTGCTTTATTCAACATCAAGAATATCAGGCCCTTTTTTTCGGAACATGCTTCACAACTCCTTGTTCAAGCTCTTGTTCTGTCCAGGCTGGACTATTGCAGTGCTCTCTTGGCAGGTCTTCCAGCCAGTTCTATCAAACCTTTACAATTAATCCAGAACGTCAATGCTCTTTTGGCAGGTCTTCCAGCCAGTTCTATCAAATCTTTACAATTAATCCAGAACGCGGCAGCAAGATTCATTTTTAATGAACCGAAAAGAATGCACGTCACACCTCTGTTTATCAATTTGCACTGGCTACCAATAGCTGCTCACATAAAATTCAAGGCATTGATATTTGCCTACTAAACCACCACTGGCTCTGCACCCCTTTACCTAAATTCATTACTTCAGACTTATGTGCCCTCTAGAAGCTTACGTTATGCAAGTGAACGTCGCTTTATTGTGTCATCCAAAAGAGGCACAAAATCACTTTCACAGAGTTTTAAATTAAATGTTCCCTCCTGGTGGAATGACCTGCCCAACTCAATCCGAACAGCTGAGTCCTTAGCCATCTTCAAGAATCGGCTAAAAACACATCTCTTCCATCTTTATTTGACCCTCTAACTCTAGCCATCTCTATTCTAATTCTATTCTTTAAAAAAAACTTGCCCCTTTTAGACTTGCACTCTATTCATTTACTAACTGCTTCTTTTCTTTAAAAAAAAACTAACACTAGCTTGCTCTATTCTTTTACTGTTCTGTCTGTTATGTATTATATAATAATAAAAAAACTTGCTATGTGTACTGCGTTAAGCTAACTGAGACTTGTAATAGCACTTGCGTATCATTGCTCTCTTGTTGATTTTGATTGCTTCCATTGTCCTCATTTTTAAGTCGCTTTGGATAAAAGCGTCTGTTAAATGACTAAATGTAATGTAAATTCATGCCATCATTTAAAATGCTTTATGGATTCAGTATATTTCCCAAATAGGCTATGGTATACATCTTAACAAAGACAATACATGTAGTGCAATAATATGAAAAGTTATCTGGAGACCAGCTGACCACGTCGCTACAACGTTCTCCATTGGACTAACTAGCGATGTCTTTTGAGGATGTTAGCCAAATTTCTAAAAAATGGAACGCTACCACAACGTCCTCATGACGTTAAAGTAATGTCACGCTGACCAAATGATGACCAACTGGCGACGTCCTCACAACGTACTGTGTTTACTGGGCATAAGATCATTGTGTTAGTGTCAAGCTAAAAAAGCACTACAAATAACTTTTTAACTACAAATAAACTTTCTTTTTTCAATACATTTGTCACAAGATCCAATTCTTTCCATTTTTTCCCCAGTAACAACTGAGAAATGTGTCCAAATGTCAGACCTGCCTTGTTTTGCCTTTATATAATAAAAAGCCCTGCTTTATTCTTCTTCTCAACTTCATTCATTTGTTTACTCCATCCTTCTTGTTAAATCTTGTGTGTCGAGACCCACAGGATCCCAGTCCCAAAGCAGTCCCCTATTGGGTTTTTATGTTTTGTTTTGTTTTATGAGGGGCTTGATGAATGCCAGCTTGAAAGAATTTGGGACGTGTCCTAAAGAAAACAAAGAATTAACAATATTGACATGAGGTTCTGAGATTACAGGTTACAGTAACTTTGTGGGTATAGGATATAGCAGACATGTGGTTGTGTTTGATGCTTTACAAGTGTAAATGTTTTTTTGTTTGTTGCTATGTGCCATTAAACTGGGATTAAACTGCATATGTTTCTTTCTGCTTTAGACCTGATGCCACTGAAAGAGGAGAGTCAAGAACTCAATGATATGGAAGAAAAAGATCAATATGAGAAACCTCATCAGTTCATGACTGGACAAAAATATTTTAGTGACTCAAAGATTGAAAAGACGTCCTCACAATACAAAGGAACTAGAAACATTAAAGGCCACATGAACGTTCAAACTGGAAAGAGCCCTTTCACTTGCCAACAGTGTGGAAGAAGTTTCAGTCATAAACAAACCCTAAACAGGCACATGAAAATTCATACCGGAGTGAAGCCTTTTGCCTGCCAACAGTGTGGAAGAAGTTTCAGTCACAAACAAACCCTTAAAAGGCACATGAAAATTCACACCGGAGTGAAGCCTTTCGCCTGCCAACAGTGTGGAAAGAGATACTCTGATAGAACAAAACTTAAAGCCCACATGAGTGTTCACACTGGAGAGAAACCTTTCACCTGCTCTCAGTGTGGAAAGAGTTTTACACAGAAAAAACACCTTAATACCCACATGAGTATTCACACTGGACAGTGCCTGTACACCTGCAAACTGTGTGGAAAGAGTTTCTCACAAAAAGCAAATCTTAAGACTCACATGAGAGTTCACACTGGAGAAAAGCCATTCACATGCAATCAGTGTGAAAAGAGTTTCACACACAAAAAAAACCTTAATGACCACATGCAATATCATACTATCAGATTTAAAGAAAACCTTAACAATTACATTACGATTCACACAAGAGAGGGGGGGGTTATATGTCATCAGTGTAGAAGGAGTTTCAAAGACCGCAAATGCCTTAAAAATCATGTAAAAACTCACGCCGGAGAGAAGCCTTTAATGTGCGATCACTGTGGAAAGACTTGTGCAAACAAAGCAAACCTTGAGAATCACGTAAGAGTTCACACTGGAGAGAAGCCATTCATCTGCCCTCAGTGTGGAAAGAGTTTCCTGTACAAAGCAAACCTTGTGAATCACATAAGAGTTCACACTGGAGAGAAGCCATTCATCTGCCCTCAGTGTGGAAAGAGTTTCCCATACAAAGGGAACCTTAAGATTCACATAAGAGTTCACACTGGAGAGAAGCCTTACAAGTGTCTTCAGTGTGAGAAGACTTTCATGTATCACTCAGGCTTGAAACGTCATTTACAGACTTGCGCACACTGCAAGCATGAGCTTCATCAGCCTCATTCAGAACGGTGACGAGTCTGCTTACAGACAGGAGGTTAAGGAGCTGGCTGTCTGGTGCTGCCTTAACAACCTGGAGCTCAACATACTCAAAACTGTGGAGATGATCGTGGACTTCAGGAGAAACCCCCCTGCACTCCCCCATTCACCATCACGAACAGCTCAGGTTCCTGGGCACCACGATCTCCCAGGACCTGAAGTGGGACAAGCACATTAAGTCCATTGTGAAAAAGGCCCAGCAGGGGTCAGCCACAGGAGCTGCTGAGGTTGACGTCACGCAATCTAAACTCCATTTTGGCAGGCCATCAGGAGAGCACTAGAGCGGCTGTAGCATTGGTATCGACAGTGGTCGAACAATAATTTAAAACCAGACTATTTAGACCTTACAAATCTTACTATTTCAACTCGTGGACAGCTGCTGTGCACCAGGATGCCAGAACAGGTGGGGGAAAGCTAGGGTTGCCAACCTCCCCGTATTAGCCAGGACGTCCCGTATATTGGGCTTAATTAATGTGTCCTGTACGTGACCTCCCTTGTCCCGTTTCTTGCCCCCTCATGCAGCATTCGTTAAGTAAATCAGAAAATCCTGAACATTCAAGGAAGTCTGCAGAATCTGGTCGCTTCCGCTTCACAATAAGCGGCGCTCGCGCTAACACCATTCCGTCCATGTTTTGACTTCAGTAAATCAGTTTTGGCAAATACAAACAACATGATTATTTTTCATGAGTCCAACATCCAGCCGCACAAGAAAACATGCAATCTACCCGAGACGTGATCAATAAGGAAAGCCATCTTTCACTATTGCAAAATCGAGAAAAAACATTTTATATTTAAGTAACTAATAGCTTCTTAACCTTGTAGCCTATCTTATTCATAAAACACACAAAATGACCAATAAAAAAGTGTAAAGTGTAAAGCACCAAAAGCAGCACATATTAAATCTATAAATTATCTTTAATTGAAAAATACGCATTCCCATATATATATATATATATACAGTGGGTACGGAAAGTATTCAGACCCCCTTAAATTTTTCACTCTTTGTTATATTGCAGCCATTTGCTAAAATCATTTAAGTTCACTTCATTTTCCTCATTAATGTACACACAGCACCCCATATTGACAGAAAAACACAGAATTGTTGACATTTTTGCAGATTTATTAAAAAAGAAAAACTTAAATATCAAATGTTCCTAAGTATTCAGACCCTTTGCTGTGACACTCATATATTTAACTCAGGTGCTGTCCATTTCTTCTGATCATCCTTGAGATGGTTCTACACCTTCATTTGAGTCCAGCTGTGTTTGATTATACTGATTGGACTTGATTAGGAAAGCCACACACCTGTCTATATAAGACCTTACAGCTCACAGTGCATGTCAGAGCAAATGAGAATCATGAGGTCAAAGGAACTGCCTGAAGAGCTCAGAGACAGAATTGTGGCAAGGCACAGATCTGGCCAAGGTTACAAAAAAATTTCTGCTGCACTTAAGGTTCCTAAGAGCACAGTGGCCTCCATAATCCTTAAATGGAAGACGTTTGGGACGACCAGAACCCTTCCTAGAGCTGGCTGTCCAGCCAAACTGGGCTATCGGGGGAGAAGAGCCTTGGTGAGAGAGGTAAAGAAGAACCCAAAGATCACTGTGACTGAGCTCCAGAGATGCAGTCGGGAGATGGGAGAAAGTTGTAGAAAGTCAACCATCACTGCAGCCCTCCACCAGTCGGGGCTTTATGGCAGAGTGACCCGACGGATGAAAGCCCGCATGGAGTTTGCTAAAAAACACCTGAAGGACTCCAAGATAGTGAGAAATAAGATTCTCTGGTCTGATGAGACCAAGATAGAAGTTTTTGGCCTTAATTCTAAGCGGTATGTGTGGAGAAAACCAGGCACTGCTCATCACCTGTCCAATACAGTCCCAACAGTGAAGCATGGTGGTGGTGGCAGCATCATGCTGTGGGGGTGTTTTTCGGCTGCAGGGACAGGACGACTGGTTGCAATCGAGGGAAAGATGAATGCGGCCAAGTACAGGGATATCCTGGACGAAAACCTTCTCCAGAGTGCTCAGGACCTCAGACTGGGCCGAAGGTTTACCTTCCAACAAGACAATGATCCTAAGCACACAGCTAAAATAACGAAGGAGTGGCATCACAACAACTCCGTGACTGTTCTTGAATGGCCCAGCCAGAGCCCTGACTTAAACCCAATTGAGCATCTCTGGAGAGACCTAAAAATGGCTGTCCAACGTTTAACATCCAACCTGACAGAACTGGAGAGGATCTGCAAGGAGGAATGGCAGAGGATCCCCAAATCCAGGTGTGAAAAACTTGTTGCATCTTTCCCAAAAAGACTCATGGCTGTATTAGATCAAAAGGGTGCTTCTACTAAATACTGAGCAAAGGGTCTGAATACTTAGGACCATGTGACATTTCAGTTTTTCTTTTTTAATAAATCTGCAAAAATGTCAACAATTCTGTGTTTTTCTGTCAATATGGGGTGCTGTGTGTACATTAATGAGGAAAAAAAATGAACTTAAATGATTTTAGCAAATGGCTGCAATATAACAAAGAGTGAAAAATTTAAGGGGGTCTGAATACTTTCCGTACCCACTGTATATATATATATATATATATATATATATATATATATATATATATATATATATATTAGGGCTGTCAATCGATTATTATTTTTTTATCGTGATTAATCGCATGATTGTCATGAGTTAACTCGTGATTAATCGCAATTAATCGCACATTTTTATTTGTTCTAAATGTACCTTAAATCAATCCTTTTCAAATTTTTAATACTCTAATCAACATGGGCATGGACAAATATGGATGCTTTATGCAAATGTACACTATATTGCCAAAAGTATTGGCACCCCTTCTAATGAACAGGTTTGACTACTTTAGTAATTTCTATGAGTACAAATCTTAATGTTAAAGCATATAATGATATTCTAGGAAATTGTGTGCTTCTAATATTATAGCAACAGTTTGGACTCTTTTCTATTCTAACATGACAATGTCTCTGTGTATAAGACAAGGTTCAAAAAGAAATGATTGATTGAGTCAGTGTGGAAGAACTTGACTGGTCTGCATAAAACCAAGTCCTAATCCCAGTTTAACACCTCTGGTGTGACTAAATGCAGACCTTGAGACAAAAACTCATCACCAAACGCCAATGACTTGTACATATGGGTTCAGTCATTTTAGACACTTAAAAAACTGTTGCAACAGAGATGAAATACAATTTTTAAATACATGAATTATGTTCCCATCGTTGTTGCCACAGATTTGGAAGTGCATTTTTCTGTTCTAAAGAAGGGGGTGCCAATACTTTCGTCTATATAGTGTATGTACAAGTCATTGGTGTTTGGTGATGAGTTTTTGGCTCAAGGTCTGCATTTACAGTCACACTAGAGGTGTTAAACTGGGATTAGGACTTGGTTTTATGCAGACCAGTCAAGTTCTTCCACACTGACTCAATCAATAATTTTCTTTTTGAACCTTGTCTTATACACAGAGGCATTGTCATGTTAGAATAGAAAAGGGTCCTGTCCAAACTGTTGCTATAATATTAGAAGCACACAATTTCCTAGAATATCATTATATGCTTTAACATTAAGATTTGTACTCATAGAAATTACTAAAGTAGTCAAACCTGTTCATTAGAAGGGGGCGACCCAATACTTTTGACAATATAGTGTATGTTTATTATTATTGAAACCAGGGCTGGACTGGGACAAAAAATCGGCCCTGGCATTTTTTGGTCCAGGCAGCCCACCACCACCATATAAAATATATATATATATATATATATATATATATATATATATATATATATATATATATATATATGATATACACTACCATTCAAAAGTTTTTGAACAGTAAGATTTTTTAATTATTTTTTTAAAGAAGTCTCTTCTGTTCACCAAGCCTGTATTTGTTTGATCCAAAATACAGCAAAAACAGTAATATTGTGAAATGTTTTTAATATTTAAAATATATTTTAAAATGTAATTTATTCCTGTGATCAAAGCTGAATTTTCAGCATCATTACTCCAGTCACATGATGTTCAGAAATCATTCAAATATTCTGATTTGCTGCTCAAAATACATTTATTATTATTATTATTATTATTATGTATTATGAAAACAGCCGAGTAGATTTTTTTTCAGGTTTCTTTGATGAATAGAAAGTTCAGAAGAACAGCATTTATCTGAAATAGAAATATTTTGTATATTTCTATTTCAGAAATAATTACTATAATTACTAGTAATAATTACTACTATAATTACTCGACTGTTTTAAATATTGATAATAATAATAATAATAAATGTTTCTTGAGCAGCAAATCAGCATATTAGCATGATTTCTGAAGGATCATGTGACACTGAAGACTGGAGTAATGATGCTGAAAATTCAGCTTTGATCACAGGAATAAATTACATTTTAAAATATATTCAAATAGAAAGCAGTTATTTTAAATAGTAAAAATATTTCACAATATTACTGCTTTTACTTTATTTTGGATAAATGCAGGCTTGGTGAGCAGAAGAGAATTCTTTTAAAAAAAAAATCAAAATCTTACTGTTCAAAAACTTTTGACTGGTCTGGTAGTGTAGATATGTATCATTGCATCTAGTTGTTTTGGATAAGAATAAAACGTCAGGTCCGACAATATCGTGTCTTTTCAAATTTAAATCTAGATTTAATTCGCATTGGCCCATGGAAACCTCTATGAACACACCTGACTTGACTTGGCAAAAAAATCGCGGGGGACGAATTTACGGTTTATTAAAAAGTGTTAAATAAAAAATATATATATATATATTAAAAAGCGTATTCTGCACTCATGGCGCGCGCGCGCACACTAGATGCCTGCCTCCGTTCCAAGTCCCTTATCAAGCACTTTACCGATTCAACTCCTCTACCCTCCTGCCTGGCTCTTTGGCCCGCATCACTCACCGCAGAGCAAGCCTGTTTTTATAAAGCTGCTGTGAAACGTGGGGAAAGCCGATACGGAAGAAGTTCGGGTTTATTTAATAAAATACTTCATCGCTCTGTCTATAGCGCATTGTGATTGGGTGGTTTACGCTGTCAATGCAGGAGACAAACCAATGGGCCACTGACTGCTCGTTGTCCCTGCATGATGGTCCTTGGCAAAAAAAAATGAAAAATTCTGTCGGCCCCTTCAGTGCGTCGGCCCACCGGGAAAATGCCCGGTATGCCCGATTACCAGTCCAGCCCTGATTGAAACCGTAGTCAACATAAAGCATGAAGATTATTTATTATTACATTTGTTTCCCTATCTTTGCCCACATACTGTATTTTGATGAAGCTAAATTCTCAATAAAACTGGTATATTTTACCGTTTCTTTTGTCAGACAACGGAATGAATATGAAATAGTGACTGAAACGCGACCCATTAAGACTAGAGTACATAACCAGCTCTCCCTTCCAAGATGTTAATCTGCACAAAAAAATCATGATAATCGCACCGTCGTCTGATGAAATCAAATACACATAAGAAAAAGACAATAGCTGTGCTGTGATTTCGGCTATACTTGCATGTAAAATTAGAGAAGCAACATAATATCTGTGTTTAACTGAATTAAAGCGCTGCTCCTCTCTCTACCGCGCGCTGAGCAGACGCAGAGAGAGAGAGACAGAGAGGTGTGTGCGCGTGCTGGGAGAGCAAGACCTTGCACTTGCACGGCAGTACCAGTGATTCTCAGAAACTAGGTTTGGGCGCTTTTTTGAAGGGAAAAAAGGTCACTAAAGGAGTCTGCAATGTTGCTAAGTTAGCAACACAGCATCTCCATTTCTCCAACTAAGGGTTGGGCCACGGGTCAAACCGGAAATACGCGCTGCGTTAATCGCACGTTAAAAAAATTAGTGCCGTTAAAATGAATTTGCGTTAACGCATTATTAACGCGTTAACTTTGACAGCACTAATATATATATATATATATCAGAGATGTTCACAAGTCTTTAACTTGGAGTCTGAGTCAAGTCTGAAGTCTTTATCGCTGGAGTCTGAGTCAAGTCTCGAGTCTCTGGTCAAGAGTCCGAGTCGAGTCTCAAGTCATTTAATGGCTTGCTAAAAAATCCCATTCATAATACTCATGTACTGAAATCTTCCTATTTATGAAGCTGTTTTATAGGCTATAGACAAAATATATGATCTATGATCTGCTTTGTTAAAAAAAGAGGTGTTAAGATGTAAGGTTAATGTACATCCAGCCTGTTATGTTATGTAGCTACATAACTGTTATGTTATGTAGCTACAATAATCAAAACGTTCTCATCTTGACCAGAAAAGAAAAATAACTAGCAGTTTCAAAGTTTAAGTTCTATCCTAGCCATCTAACAACAATTTTCCCAATTATAATTAAATGATTATTTTGAAATGTTCTTAGCCTACAGATTGTGGGCCATTCCACCGAATGGGTGCCATTTGTGTCCCCAGGATATTATAGGTACAAACATGCATAAACATTTACTATAAAATAAATTTTATTAAGCAAAGTGTCCTGCATATTAATCTAACTGCAAGTTTAAAATATATAATTAAAAAAGTTATTAAAAACTACCTAAAACACTGAAAATATAGCATTTGTACATGTCCCCAGTGTCTAACACTACATTTTAACTTGAAATATAATGTTTAAAATCCTTCAGATAACATTTTTATTTTGCATTTTTGTGTACCTCCATATCCCATCTGTGCTTTAAAGGGGTGGTTGACTTTTTTTTTCTAAGCTTGATTTTGTTTATGGGGTGCAGTCTAACATTTGTTAATGCTTCGCTTTTTTTAAAAACGCATTATTTTTCACATAATTTACCTTTATTCCTCACGGCTCTGTCCCTTCTCTGACAAACGCCTCGATTATTTGCTGTTTTTATGAAGCCCCTCCCTCAGAAATACTCAATGGGCTCTGATTGGTTAGCTGGCACAGTGTGTTGTGATTTGCTAAACCACCTCTACTGCGCGTCTGAATGTCCCGCCCCTCGCCTCAGCAGCATGTGCTCCGGTTGTATTGTAAACAATGTAAACAACGTTGTGTATATTGCTTATCAATTTGAGCCCCAATGAGACTCAGAGGATATTAATGAAGAGGATCGCGCAGAACCTGTGCAAGCACGGCTCTTAATGGTATGTTTGATGTTGTTGTCTCATACTTTTAGATATGCTGTTATTATGCTACTGCTTATGTTAGCTTTTAATATACGGTTTTATTCTGATTAAAGCTTTAATACAGTACGGCAACCGCACACGCGTCCATGTATAACTCTTCTCACTGCTAGTTTGTTGGAGCTGATCTGACGATCTGAATGAGAGAGAGAGAGATGCAGAGCAGGGCGACGCGAGGAACAGTTGCTTTAGAACATTGATTTTAAAACTTGGAATCCATTAGAATTCTTGCCTTCACAGTTCTGGAACAACATCCTATGGACAGATGAGACCAATATCAACTTGTACCAGAGTGATGGGAAGAGAAGAGTATGGAGTATGTTGAAGGAAAGGAACTGCTCATGATCGTAAGCATACCACCTCTTTAGTGAAGCGTGGTGGTGGTAGCGTGGGCATGTATGGCTGCCAGTGGAACTGGTTCTCTTGTATTTATTGATGATGTGACTACTGACAAAAGCAGAAGGATGAATTCTGAAGTGTTTCGGGCAATATTATCTGCTCATATTCAGCCAAATGCTTCAGAACTCATTGGACGGCGCTTCACAGTGCAGATGGACAATGACCCAAAGCATACTGCAAAAGCAACCAAAGAGTTTTTGAAGGGAAAGAAGTGGACTGTTATGCAATGGCCAAGTCAATCACCTGACCTGAATCCGATTGAGCATGCATTTCACTTGCTGAAGACAAAACTGAAGGGAAAATGCCCCAAGAACAAGCAGGAACTGAAGACGGTTGCAGTAGAGGCCTGGCAGAGCATCACCAGGGATGAAACCCAGCGTCTGGTGATGTCTATGCGTTCCAGACTTCAGGCTGTAATTGACTGCAAAGGATTTGGAACCAAGTATTAAAAAGTGAAAGTTTGATTTATGATTATTATTCTGTCCCATTACTTTTGGTCCCTTAACAAGTGGGAGGCACATATGCAAACTGTTGTAATTCCTACACCGTTCACCTGATTTGGATGTAAATACCCTCAAATTAAAGCTGACAGTCTGCAGTTAAAGCACATCTGGTTCGTTTCATTTGAAATCCATAGTGGTGGTGTATAGAGCCAAAAATGTTAGAATTGTGTCGATGTCCCAATATTTATGGACCTGACTGTATATTTAAATATATGCTCCTGTGTTATGTATCATCTTTTATTTTTATTTTCTTGCACTGTCCATTGAGCGGACCTGTCCTGACCTCCATTTCACTACTGATTATACCCTGTATGATTGTGTATGTGACAAATAAACAAGAACCCTTGAACCTTGATACTCCTTCCTGTTACCCATTTCATTCCTGTTACTAAATCGTTTTTTCTTTAAAGGGATGGTTGATTGCGATTTCACTTTTTTAACATTAGTTAGTGTGTAATGTTGCTGTTTGAGCATAAACAATATATGCAGAGTTGCAGCGCTGAAAGTTCAATGCAAACGGAGATATAGTCTTTTAAAATTCTGGCAGTTTAATGCCTACAAAAACGACAGGTAAGGGACTACAACGAGTTACTTCCCAGGTCTGATACGTCACGGACCCAGATAAACCCTGCCTCCGGGAATACGCAGCAAAGGGGGCGAGGCCATGCTGCGCTGCTTTAGAGAAGAGAACTTTCTCAGGATCCATTTTGTTTCTGTGACAATGAATGCACATCTCCCCTCAGAGGGCCAACAGTCTGGGGAAAGCATTAAGAACATTTCCAGTCAGGAAAACTGGTGAATGCGCACAAATTACAGAAGTTGTTTTGCTGATAGCAGCAGCGTCAGTGGTGATCCTTCTGGGCCTGTTGAGAGCGTGTGACATACAGTGTTGGTTATTCATTTCATCTCCATCCAAAAAAGACAAAGGAGTAAAGCTGTTGGTGACACAGTCCTGCATGAAGGCTCTGCTCCCCTGGAAGCACCAGTGATATTTGGAACACACAAATGTGCTCGAACTAGAGGCAGTTTCTTGCCTCAAAGGGTTGCGAGAGTTCATTCATCACAAGCATGTGTTAGTGAGAACAGGCAGCACCTCTGTAGTGTATCATATAATTCACCAGGGTGGGAGGAAGTTGCTACGCTGTGCAGTCTCCAGGTGACTAAGTAGCTACTGACTTGGGCATGGCCCCATCTTGCATCTCTGAGAACAATTCACATCCCAGTTGTGGCAGCCGATATCCTGTCCAGGACAGGGCCTCTCTCAGGAGAGTGGCGCTTACACCCATAGTAGGGGTCAAAATTTGAACCCGTTATGGGGAAGCCCAGATTGATTTTTATGCATCCAGGGAAACAACTCATTATCAGGAATGGTACTCCCTTACAGATAAATGAGGGCTGCTCTAGCCTAGGTGTTCTCAAAATTTCAAGAATGGCCAACAGGATTGTTGTATGCTTTTCCCCCTCATCTGTTGATTCCTCAAGTCATTCAGAGGATCAAGGAGGGTCATTACTCTGTGCTGATGGTGGCTCCATGCTGGCCAGGAAAGGCCATGGTTCCAGACCTGATTCGACTGATATGGCAGCTGCCAGCTCAAGTGGATCTTCTGTCACAGACAGACGGACAGATTTGGCATCCAAACCCTACTGCTCTGCACTTGTGGGTATGGTCTCTGTGGAGTCTGTCTCTCTGATTGAAATCTGTCTCTCGGCTCTCTGCTCTGCTAAGCAGGTAGGAGAGCTCTGTGGTCTCTCTGTTAGTGGAGATTGTTAGCGGTGGAAGGCAGATGGCATGGGATTGTCACTTAGCCTAACCCTGCATTTTGCCAAAAGTATTTAAGCCCCAGTTACAATTAGGTACTGGAGTTGGTTCAATATTAACCATTTCCTCACATGCCGAACAGGAGCAGTTACTTAACCTGTGTTCAGTGAGGGCGCGTACTATGTGATTGTACTCAGTCTTTGAGGAAAGCTAATCTTCAGCTTTTTTTCTAATACAGTAAGGCCAGGCAAGGGTTGCCGCTGTCTAAACAGCATTTGTCAATGGGTAGTCGATGTTATTTCTTATACCTATGCTGAAAGGGGGTTTCGGCTCCTACAGGAATACGAGCCCACTCCCACGATGAGCCACGATCCCACTGCGCTAAAAGCAGTTCTGTGGGAGATATTTGTGTGGCAACTTCATGGTCTACTACATCATGTACACTATTGAGATTATAGAATTGATGTAACCCGTGCAGTACCTGTGAGCACTGCAGTTCTGATGTATGTTGCCCAGCGAGATTTAGGAAAATCTAATTCTTCTGTTCCTCGCAACCCTTTTGGTATATGTCATCCTATTAAGACCGTAGTGACGGTCAGAGTGAGGTCGAAATTGATCGTAAGTTATGAATATAACTATGGATCTATGAGACCGAAGGATGACCGTATAATTCACCGTATATACCACATATATATACACATCAGGGGCGTTTCCTCCGATGAGGCAAGGGAGGCAGTGTCTCCTCAAAAAATTGGATGAGAAAATAATCGATATTACAAACATAAATCGCAAATATGACTAAATATGGCATTAAAAGTATAAAAGTCACTCGTTTTTATAAAGTAACGCTGTCAAACAGCAACACCCGCAGGTAAAGTACAGCAGAGGCTTGCCTCCCTTCGGTCTATGATAAAACAGAGACCAGAGACCTAAAACAGAGACCTAAAGCGTGCGGTGACTTTACTGGATCTCATTGAGATAAGGGGGAAAATCACATGAGAGGAGGCAATGCCTCCATCGCGCTATAATTGTAGAGGTTATGATTGGATGTGATTGGTTCTGTGATAAATCCCGCCTTTTTTGTGCGAGCTCTCGGCCTGATGAATAAAGTGCGTTATTGACTAATTATAAAGTAAGTAAGCAACTTCCTGCTTAAATCACTCTTTGTGTCACGTCAAAATAAAACTTGAAATGGTCTGAAAACTGATGACGCGTCAGTTTTGAGTGAGCTCAGCAATGAAAAATTCTTTGTGTCTGTGACAGTGTTTATAGAGCTTTTATGACAATGACCAGAAAATAAGTTGACTATTAAAAAGAACAGCGAACATCAGTTCACAAATAAAAAATATTGTAACATTTTACAATAAGGTATCTTTAATCTAACATGCAAACTGAACATTTATTACAGTATTTATTAATCTTTGTTTACATTAGTTAATACAAATACAGGTATTGTAGTTCCTGTAGTTCAAGTGCATAAACTAATGAACAAACAAAACATTTTATTTTAATAACGCATTAGTAAATGTTAAATTAATATGAACTAAGTTAATAAATGCTGTAGAAGTAGGCTATTGTTTATTCTTAGTTCGTTAACTAAAGAGTTAACTAATGTTAACTAATGAAACTTATTGTAAACTTTTCCAGTATATTGTTCAAATTGTTACTGCCTTTAGTTATTATTTTGGAATAAATATCAAAATTCATAAAGACGCTATGAAATGTATAATTAGTATTAACATTATTAAATAAAATACAAAATAATATTAATAAAATACAAAATAGAATTATATTTGTTCCTTTTTTATTAATATTTATTTACCCAGGAAAATGGAAACATTAAGTGTAAAGGGACACACACACCTTGCCTCCTAATTTTAAAACACCACCGCACGCCACTGTTATATGCATGCTTGTCATAAAGCAAAGGGGACATCATTTTATCATATTCCTAAGGATCCCGATAAGACGACTAAAATGGTTCACTACAAAACTGAATCAACACAAAATTTGGGATTAAACAGGTTAAGATTTCATACATTTATGATGTCATTCTCACAGTGCTGGCTACCTACAAGGACAGCTAGGGTTGATTATGTTAGCAGAGCACAGTTGACACCCTTCCAATGACGACAAAGCAGGTTTTAGTGAGACTCAAAGTGTATTCATAAAAAATTAGATTGCGTCCATTTGTACCCCTCCAGGCTTTGTGGGCTTTTAAAGAGTCCCCGGATAGGATGAGGGAAAGTTGATGAGGTTGTTGTAGATATCAGGATACTGCAGGTAAAACCTATCCGTTCCTTTATTGATATGTACGTTAAAAGTACCCCGTGAAAGGGATCTGATGTTTAATCATAAGTTTTGCTATGTAATTAGTCTTTTGAATTAAAGTGCCCTTAAAACTCATGCCTGCGCCACTCATTTCATATTTGTCCCGTTCCTGCCTCCCAGCATGAGTGTAAACAGAATGGGTCAGTACGTCCAAGCTCTAATGCTGCTTGCGCTTGTGGTGTGAAACCGGCCTTATTCTGGAAAGAAATTAGTGTTCCTCAGGGTAAAGGTTTACAAAACTGAGCAATTCATTCATTCTAAGGACATCAGCTGAATGTGATTTTTTTCTTTTGCCATCATACTTAACAGCTATGAAAAGACATAAAAATTAGACCCTGTTTGTGTTCCTTGTGATAGTAAAGCAACAGGAAATTAAGGGTCTGTTCATTGTGTGGGCCACTTTCACTTTCACGACCACATGTTTTATTTGCATCCTTTACTTCTTTATACTTCAGCTAATTTAATTACAAATAAAAGGACATAAACTTATAATGAACCTTGCATTTCATTTGATTTCAATGATTATGTAAACATGGCAGATGAAAAAAAAAAAAATTCAGCAGCGTAATTCACACAATTCACCAGAGGAGGGCATTCAAACATCAAATTTAAATGCATATTAAAATATAAGAATACATTTCAACTTGACTGAATGTTGATAGAAGGTAATCTTTAAGTTTCATATAAGTTATTCTGCACACAATAAATAATAACATTGAAACATATGCTACTTAATGATTGTTGCATGTTTGTTTTTGTCTGTTGCCCTAAAAAAGGTTTCATTTGGTTGACAAACATTTTATATTTAGTGATAAATTA